>JABFAI010000215.1:0-108168 GCA_013266175.1 Fusarium gaditjirri | reverse complement strand
GCCCAGCCCAGCCCACGACATGTTGATCTTGGGGAGCCGTTCTAGTGGAACTCAGTCAAACTGCTTCCAGCGGCTTTGATCCCCTGACAAACGCCCAGGCCAGTACACTTACAGCGGATGTCTTAGAAGGAGGGGTAGATGAGATGACGGGTCCGAGCGTCGAGTCAGTGGGTCTCTGATCCAGAAATAGCCGTGCAGTTTGGCTTGCAGGCACCTCAACGTCAAAACTCCATCAACATCAATTATCAGACATTCACGATGAGGCCTAACGTTGTTTACGATGACACGCGCATAACCGAGATGCTCTGTTCTATGCTTGTCTCAGTGCCATTCAGGCTATTTTGAAAGAACCACACATTCATCGTCATCGCCCGGGCAAAGCCGGATCTAGCGATGGTTGGAGTGTCGTTGGTTATCATCACCACTTTTCCCACATGACCTCTCATTACCGACTCACCACGTTTGCTATCTCCGGTCTATCCACACCTCCCTGATACAGCCGCACCTTTTTTTCTTCCTGTCTTCTCATCCTCCGGCTCGTTTCGTTCCATCCCGAGCCTTGTCCATCTCCACTAACTATGCTCAAATATCCCGCGATGCCGCTGTCTCCGCGCATCCTCTCCGGCAACTATGGCACTTCCCTGCTGTAGGCCTTGGTAGCTATCACTAGTCTCCAGATGAATCGTACGGGTAGCTTCCGCAGGTCAGGATGGCTGGCTATGTCTGCCCAACGTACATGCTCTTCGGTGGCAGCCGCATTCACTCAGACCAATTGACTAACTCATCGCATCACACATCCCTGCCTCTTCAGCTCTGATTGTACAGTACAGTGCTGAATCTAGCTGATTCGTCTCTGTATGTCTATGTTTTGCAGGTGTTCGCAGGTGATTGTGCATGGGAACAGCCTTGTATTGGATTCTTTGAGTTTCGGCCTTGCAGATCTCAACCAGTAAGCTTGAGCTTGATCTGTCTCGGGATCAGTTTCTAGACCTCTATAATCAGGGAACCTGTACCCGATTGTTGATCAGGAAAGGAGAGCAACCTTCCCCAACTTTTGAGACTACTTTCTACTGCGCCACGGGCGGGCGAGATGTCCTTGGTCAAGCCATCAGCCTTGGTTGTCTCAGGCGGGTGATCATCAACACCACCACCACGATCAAGACCCTCCCCAAAGAGTGGACAATATACTTGAGACCTGCAATGAGGGTGCGGAAATAACGCGTCAAAAGTCTCCCAAGTTTATCCTCATTATCCGAAACTTGTCCCAGTATTTCTGTCACGTATGATCGAGGTCTCAAGTTTTCCTACATCCTGTACCATCCTCATCAAGGCGTCTTTCTTGATTCGTTCCTCGCGCATTTCCCCTGCCCCCATCCTTCTTTCTTTCGATGTTTCTGGTTTCGCGAAACACACCGTATGCTTGTATCTCATGGTTATCAACTGCCGAGAAGTACTGGCGTTTTAGACCGGGGTCGTGATATGGACATTTATTTAATTTATTTGCCTCTTCTTTGATCTTCAGACTCACAGCCTCTATGTAGTTGGCCAAATCTAGGATATACGACAGCCTTGAACAAATGTATTGGCTGTCTGGTGGCTTGGCTGGCGCCCCCAGATTTGGCACCTTCAGCCTTTCACATCGCATAAGTGGCGTCCCTGTCGAATGTTCTAATGTACGCTGCTTGTTCCCGCCCCTCTCTCCGCAAAGTTGGGTTCACCTTGTCTGTCTGGCTTTGTCTCTCCTTGAGTCACCGCCAAACACCAACACCACGAGACGCCAACTTCTCACAGCCTTTCATTCATGATCCGGAATAAGCGCTCAGTGAGTATTGCGCTAAGCAGAATGGCACCCACTCAACGTACACCACCCGTCCCCGTGTACTCGCTTTTTCGATCGCCCAACCACTCCCACTCAGACCAGGAGATTCCTGGTCACCACACCCTCAGATTCGACGAGATCGACTCTTCCTTGACATGGGCAACATAGTAGCATCTTGAGAAGCCTCATGATCCCTGCCCCACATCATCCGACTCAAACCCGGCGGCGTCATCAGTCTTGCTCCCCCACCATGATCACAACTTCTTGGTGTTTATCGCCCCCCCTTGACGCGTTGCGTCTGTATCGCCAAGCCTGAATTGTTTTGAATCTTGCTACACTTGTTAACAGGAGTACACAGCCCGGTCAAAAGTCTCCGGCGTTGTGACATTTCCCCGCCTGCCTCAAGGGCCCCGTCTGTATTCCTTGCTGCAGAGACCCTGAAGACGATCGCAACAGCCACTACGTCTAGTTCCTGCAAGAAATCATCATTTGCCACACAACTTCCTGATAAAGGCGATGGTTACAGTAGGGCCCGAAGGAACCGGATCGCTACAACCATGCTTCACTCATCATCTCGTGTTACTTGTGAACACCATACTGGCGTCCCAAGCATGATGTGACACGATTCTTATGGAATCACGACAAAGCATTCTTCTGTCATCAACTCCAACGTTCTAGAGCGCCTGACTGGTTTTTCCAAGGTCTATGATAGTACCAGTCA
Source organism: Fusarium gaditjirri (assembly GCA_013266175.1). Taxonomy (NCBI): domain Eukaryota; kingdom Fungi; phylum Ascomycota; class Sordariomycetes; order Hypocreales; family Nectriaceae; genus Fusarium; species Fusarium gaditjirri. The sequence continues at coordinate 105,628 of JABFAI010000215.1, read as the reverse complement.
TGCGCTTCATTACTAGCACAACGCCCAGAGCCTCGTTTGCTGACACTCTCATGGCAAATCCAATGGTATACCATGCTCCTCTTCGGATGACCTTCTTGCCTGGCGCATGTCTTAAGCCCGGCCTCGTATCAGCACCGACGAATGGGACGGGCCGGTGAGGTGAGGTCAAAGACCCTCCGGCTGGACGCGTGACGAGCCGTGTTCTCTCCACTGCGGAGGAGACGTTGTGGCGAAGGTTGGGGAATGTTGGTGTTTGCAGTGAGGGAACTTGTGGCTGGTGGTGTTGATCAGTTTGGAGAAGGGGTGTAAGTGTGCCAGCCATCCAGTGATGTTGTCGAACCGTCAAAACACGGAGGTGAGTAAGGTGATAGATTGTGGCGTTTCATTCTCGCGTAATCGTCGAAGATCCAAGGTGGTCTGTTCTCCTTTTCGGTCTATCACGGCCGTGAACTTTTCTACTCCGGCAATGTGAGACAAACAGATGCAAAAGGAAGATGGAGGTAGGTCTCGAGTAACGCTCGGCTAGAAGAGTGAGCTTTGGGTAATTATCTTGTCGAGCCAGGCATTTATGGATGTGCCAAGGTATTCGGAGGACTTTTGATACTGTTGAATCCACATCAATGGTCACGAGAAGGTGATGAGAGAGATATCGTAAACGAGAGGATGATCTCGGTTGATGTCATCGGTGTAGTCTTGGGCTCGGAAAAGACGGATGTGAATGGGATATCCGCGAGTGTGATCAACTGGCCGGATAGGGAGAGAAGGCGGGTGGAAAGGGTCGGCTCTGTTCCTGGAGACTCTTGTCAAGCTCGGTCTGTCAATGTCGAGAGACAACGAGGAGATCTCACCATGGCACTCGAGGCGCAAGAATATGGATGGGTGAGCAGATCCATGGGATGTAGCTGGCAAGCATTTCCTTGCCCTTGGATAATCCATGATACTGCTTTCTGATAGTGTTTTACACAGCCCGCCCGGCTTTTGTGTATACAATGTCTACTAGCCATTCTGCCAGCATTATCTTCGTATCTAGGCAGCTAGAGGAGGTCGGTCTGCCTTCTCTTTCTCATAGCCATGCCGTCAGCCCCATCCATAATAGCTGTTCCACAGATCGCATCATTGTAGATGGCAGCAAAAAAAAGGAAACATTCTCCGGTACAGGGAATCGAACCCTGGGCTCCGCGGAACTGATCTCTCAGATCATGAGAGCGCGAAATGTTAGCCACTACACCATACCGGATAGTGATCTTATGCTAACGACGACAGGGATTGAGACTCATGATTGCGGGATTGACGTCGTAGCCGTAAGAGTCAAAGCACAATTGCAGTTCGAAATCGATCAACAAAATTGGATGGAAGAACAAAACCATGGGACTGAAGAGATGAGTAAGGTGTTTATCCAATATAGCAGAACCTGTTACCTGATTAACTTAATAACTGCCTTACTATGGACAGAGGGAGTTACTGACACTTACTTATTCATGATTTCGACCTTCCCGTCAGAGAGTGTAGCAAGTTCAGTTGCAATTGGTGTTTTATAAGCGGTAGCAATAATACGTGCAGCTTTATGCAATCCCGTCCTGTCCAAATGTCATCAATATATGAACTCCTCAGACAAAAGCTCCAGCTGTTAGAACTCAAGATTTACAATTGCAATCTAACACACAACTCCCCCATTAAGCAATCCGGGTTAACTGTGAAGCTCCCAGTAAGTCTCCACGTTAAAAAGAGACGAGCTGGCAAAAGTTAATTGCCAAGGTTGGGATTCGAACCCAAGCATCTTTCGATACCAGAATACTTCCTGTTGAACAGGATAAGATCCAACCAATCAGATCTTGAGTCTGGCGCCTTAGACCGCTCGGCCACCTTGGCTGTTTTCTCCTTGTTGTAGACGTGATTCTTATCGTGGCTTCTGCATGTAGTGAGAAGATCGTGTCGTGAGTGGTTGTCTGTGGCTCGCTCCGTTGAGGCGGGAACACACCACGCTCTCTGGCCCAATTCGCTGAGACATCAAATAGCAGAGTTAAACTACAATGCTGTGGACTATCACTTCGCAGAATTGTCCAATCTGCATTTCCATTCTGATACGCTGATAAGCTTCAGATGAGCGCAAGAATCTTGGCTTTCCTAAAAGGGAAATCTTCGAAATGACTCATTCTGGCTCATCCTTAACGAAACAAAGGACCTCGCACTCGCCCCACTTCCCGCTCGTCGTCCAGGGTCCTTACAGTGTTTCCATGGTCGTGATGCACTGGGCTTCTATCGCAACTTGCCAGTGATTCATTGTTACTCATCTCGTGCAAGAGATGGTAATGGAGTAGCAAGGCCATATACATAGACTGATTTTGAGCTCTACACCTGGATCTTTCGGATGCTCCGGAGGTTAACGACGTCAAATAACATGTATAAAGTACGTGAGATGACTTGACATAACGAAGCAATTGATGTAAGTAGTAACACAAAGTTGATGAAGATGAGAGCAAGCTGACACAAGATTCATCCGAGTTCTCTATATGTCAAGAGGCAATGAAGTCTATCAACTATCGCGACCTTGCTGTTAAAAGGGTATTATCATCTCATGGCACATTCCACATCACATCACATCACATCACATCAATTCTAGTTCCAGGATTGATTGAACAAAAAAGCCATTATAATTAGAAATGCGCCTCGCTAACACGTAACATATCTAGAAGTCTTTCCAAAGCCCCGAATCCAAACAATGATTCTGAACTCTTGTGTCGTGTTTCCTTTCCTGCTCATCTCATTCTGTTCCCGATGTTTCTCCCCCATCACTTCTTTCCCAGTATTTCTCTTAAGGCATCCACCTCAGCTTCTCTCCTGGCGAGTTGAAGTCGCATGTCATCCCTCTCATTTGTCATAGCAGCTAGTGCTTCCTCGAGCTCTGAGATGCGATCGAGTCGCTTTTGGCGGTACTTGCGAGCTGCGAGGGTGTTGCGTTGGCGTTTGAGGGTGATAGCTGACTCCTCGTCTTCTGGTGACGATTTACGCTTCCCGGAGGAGCCCGATGAAGATGAGGGGGATGGGTGGAGGGAGAAGGTGGATGTTCCTGGGATAGATGAAGAGGGAGACTTGTTGGTGGTGGTGGGAGGATGGGGAGTGCTTGATGTTGAAGGTTGCTCGAGTGGTGAAGAGTTGACAGTGATGAGAGGCTGCTCTTGAGCGAGGAAGCCATCTCCCACATCGAGTTGAGTATTCGTATCCAGAGCGTTCATGCCAGGATTCATAATCTGATCAAACAATCCCTCTCCCATGTTCTGACCAAAGTCCCAAGCCGCATCATTTCCCTGGTGAACAGCTTCGGAGTTGAAGTCGAAGTCGAGAAGGGGAAGATCCAAGAAAGGAGAAACGTCGCACAAGAGACCAAAGTCAGAATCTGGCGCCGGGGCACTGGTGAGACTACCATGACATGACGAGTTGTCGGGCGCAAGTTGATCCTGATGCTGCTGCGACTGCCATTGATTCAAGTTAGAGGGGGCTTGGCCTCCCCTGAGAGTGCAGAGAGGCCGATTAGGCTAAAGAGGGAAAGGAAGAGGGACGGACGGTGGGAGAGTCCGTTGGTGTTGATGAAGAGAGAGAAGTAGAATGAGGACGAGAGAGATGGTGTTTTATATTGTTCGAGGTCGGGCGTACAGTGTGCTTGGATTTTGGGGGCACTTGCGCTAAAAGCATTCCATGCAGCGGGTGCTTATGGCCATGGGCCCGTGGACCCGAATGGTGTGAGGTGGGTTATCGGGATCGCCGTTTTGCTATTCAGCGATAGGACAATTGCGATGAATGGAGTTTCAATTGCATCAAGTTTGGGCTGTGTAACTGGGCCTGACTCATTGATGTTTGCTGGTTACAATTGAACAGTTCAGGCGGGTCATGGCTTCAATTGAGGGCTGGAGCAATGGAGTGAAGGCATGTTTGCTTACAAACAACTCTTTGCAATGACAAAAGGATTCTCTTGTACATATGATTAAATTAGTATGAGCAGAAATTCCAATCCTTCTCAGCGAATATTGATTTGTGCTAGATTATGAATTCCAATTTGAAGATCGTCCACTACAGCGCGCTTCTACCGAAACCATAAAGTGAAGCTGTCGGGATTCCCGTGGGCCCGAGAGCCCGACGCGAAGACATATTCAAAGAGAATGGGAAAGAAAACATTTCCAAATAGGCTAGCAAAGATCTCATCAATCACCAATTCAATTATGTCCAACGTAAAAGGAACGGCCACAAACATGTGGTTTTCATAGAGAATACAACAGCCAAGCAATAGCTTTCGTTGATCTCAATGATACAGGCCTCGGGTAAGCAGCTTCGCCAAAGGGCAGATCAAGAACATCTGATCACTGGTGTAGCTTGCTACCAGCCCAACAAACGAAGATGGAAATAATTCAGAGTCCGATTAGCACAAAGGTAGTAAGTAGGTAGTTGAGGCAATTACATAAATTCTCCCATTGGTCTGCTGCCCTATCTCCGAACCTCAACACAGCCTGCGCCCTCCACTTGTAGGGCTGTCCATGATAAGGCTCGCCCTTGTCCGTCAGTGATCGATCAGTCTAGGTTGCAGCAGACGGCTTAAACGGCACTGAGTGCCATTCAGCATGACATGATTTTCGATTCCTTCGCGTCAATCTGACGCCCTTGGGGGACCTTCCTATTTTGAGATCGCGAAGTTAGAGATTCCCGTAAGCAAATGAGGTATTTAAAGAGTCACGGACACGATCAAATGAACCACATCGAATTGACACTATCATTTCAGTACCGATCAACAAATCTTCACTTACAATGCCTGACTTGCACTTTCGCATTGCCACTGAAGATGATGCTCCTCGTCTTCAAGAGCTCATCGAAGCGGCATTCCGCTTCACAGACGCTCACATCGACTGGGTCGGATCTCCCGAATTATCTGCAACATTCACCATCGACATATCCGTCATTGTCGACAGGATCACTTCAGATGATAGTAAATTCCTGGTTGCTAGCGATGTCCCTAACGGTCCTATAATCGCGTGCGTCAACGTTATGAGAACGGCCCCCGATTACGGCCGTTTGTGTCACCTAGCTGTCGATCCAACACTGCAGCGAGGAGGTCTCGGAAAAAAGCTTGTTGCATATGGAGAAGAGTACCTCACGAAGGATTTCGGCGTTGGAAAGATTGGGTTGAATGCGCTGCATACGAGAAAGAGTCTCATCAAGTGGTATGAGAAGCTGGGCTACGTCAGGACGGGGGAGATGACTGAGATTCCGCTTGAGAGGTTCGAATCGGATACGACTATTGTGTTCACCGAGTTTAATAAGACTGTTGCTTGAGTTGAGGGTCTCATACGATGTGTCGACGCTGGAAGATTGATGTATTGATGGACGAGAGATTGACAAATGTGAGTCGCTGTGAGATTGGGGCATCCAGAAACTAACATGATGATGCGCAGTGAACCACCATTGATATGCTTGTTCAGAGACAACACCTTCTTGAGTATTCTAATCTCAAGGATGTGCAGATCATCCGTTACAACCTTGAAACGGAACATCAGTGCAAGTCGTTTGGAGGAGGAGCGAGATGGAAAGAAGTGTGATATCTCAACGTTTCATCCCGATTCTTATTCTCATGTCTCCACGCAAACATGATCCCGCTCCATTGACTACAATGTGATCGTGAATAAACGGATATAGATCAGCATTCTGATTCATGCCCAGCGATAAACATCAAGGTACCGTAAGAAGCCGATTCGGGCCCATCTTCTAGAACCCGAGGATTTTCCCCATCCCGACATTTCCCTTGACTGTCTTGCGCCTCGTCACCACGCCTTTGAGCGATCTGAGCATACTCAGTCCGCCATACCATGATAACCAACAGCCTTGGCGATAGAAAATTCAACGTAACAAACATCTCAGCGTCGTCTTCACACACGTACTGAGCCACGTAACGACAACCTTCCTGAAAACGCCGCCAAGACGTCTATGTTCCCAAGTTACGCAGTCAGTGTATTCTCATAACCAAACGGAAACCTCCAAGATCACCACGTTCAACGAGGTTCAAACACGATAGGGCTCAAACTAATCAATCGCCAAGACAAACTTTGCTCTTAAAGATAGAATGGAAACGCGTGGCTAGTGAGGCTGTGATATCGTCTTGGCAGCTGAGTCCGACTTCAACCAATGTGAATCCATGAGTGTAAACCTTTGTAGACGAATCACAAGCGAAATGCGTTTCTCAGAGAGGAAAGACCTCACGCGACAGCAGAATCAAGCATAAATTGCGGGAGCTGGGGCTTGTGGAGGGGGTATTGCGTGGCCTGGGGAGGAAAGCCACTGATCATCGTGCGTCTGTTGATCTTTATTCTTTGTCGAATTTCTTTGTCAACTGCCGACCCTGGTTGTATGTCACTTATGACGCAGGGCCAAAAGTTTAAGCTTATATTGCACGCCGGAGAAATATAAGCATAACCAGCTCAATTGCCTCTAGTACAGATCTAACATCTTGTAATTTGTCTGTAAACCTGCGACGAGGTCAATACAAGCTCGCCGAGAGCATTGGCACAACAAGTTCCCCAGACTTGGAGTCAAGCAGGAAATTTGGCAGTGGAGAAATAGCAGCCCAACGCTTTAACCATGCAAGCCATGACGCTCCGCCAAGACTGTAGAAGCGGAGACGGGAGATATCATGAAGCCAGTTACGAGCAAGCTTCTGAGTCGCGCAGACGATCAATTGGTGGGCAGATTTCATTGCTTGGCATATCCCTCAGGCATTACGACTGCCGTGGCTTGGTGAAGCAAGCAAGGATCAGTTGACATTAAGGTGAGGCTTTCGGCTGGTCGAGGGGATCGTCGGGAAGTGACATGCAATGAGAATGCCAAGAAAGTAAGAATGCATTGTGAAACTAAGGTGATGGATGAGAATGTATAAATGTCTGGCTTGCCCTTCAATTCATTCTCTCATCATCGACAGCTTCATTCACAACCTCAATTACCACTCCACACTTGAAACTCAACAACACCAATAACGACAGAGCTTCTTCTCATACAATCACTCAAAATGTATACTTCAACCATCGCTCTCGCTATTGCTCCCCTTCTCTACCTCGCCCGCGCAGACGTCAGTCTCGACCGGGACGACATCCCACGAGAATGCGACACCATCTGTGATCCCATTGTTCAACTCACCAGGACATGCGACACTGACCTCCGTGGCGATCGTGACCGTGAAGAAGACCGTCTTGAGGCTCAGTGCGTCTGCACCAACGACTCTTTCAACGTCAGCCGTGTCGCTGCTCTCTGCGCCGGTTGCATTCACCAGAATGCTCAGAACAACCGTGATGATGATGACGACGACGACGATATCCGTGACGATACTGAAGGTAAGTTCTCTTGACAAATTATAGGAGCTGTGCTAATTGTATAGATATCGATGATCTTATGTACACTTGCGGCTTCTCATCTACCACCTATGTCGCATCCGCCGCCTCAGCTGCCGTCTCTGGCGTCTCAGTCGATGCGACTCGACCTACAGATGCTTCTCAGTTGACCACCACCATCGTTGGCGGTACACGAACCCAGAACTCCAACGAGCCTTCTGCTACCGGCGGAAGTGGTGGTAATGGAGGCAGTGGAAGCAATGACGACAACAATGATGCTTCTGCTACCAACGATGCTTCCAACCCCGACGAGACCAACGCTGCTGCTGCCATGGCACCTTATGGAGTCGTCGGCGCTGTTGTTGGCGCTGCTATGCTGCTGGCTTAGATCTGATGGGACATCACCCTGCGAGAGGGTTACTAAAATGATGAAGGACTTTCGCTTTTCATGTGATACGCCTTATTTTCCTACTTAGAGGGATACGTTTAATGAGATATGTTGCTATTTATCACATGACACCGTCTACCGATGTGAATCTATATGCCGGATAAAGTAAACTCACACGCGACTCTTATCTCACCTCATCGGCGAACTGTATCTCTCGCCTAATCGGAGGGGTCTCCTCGCCAGCATGGACCGGTAGCTCTGAGCGCATTCTTTGAACACCAGTGATGACAATTGGGCCAGTAGCCGGACGGGCATCTTTCTTATCCGGCCCAAAGAAATATCTCCCAATGAAGGGAATATTTCGTCGTCGTCCACCAGCTGGAGCATCGCTCAGACTTTCGCTGACAACACGGCTCAATGTCCTGGGTGCATGGAAGCCCAGTTTTCCGACTGGGATACTCAAGCCATGAACGACCTATATCCCGTTAGCATAAATGACAATTGATGGATAAGAGGTCACTCACGACACTGCAAACTGTTAGGAACCACACAATGATGCGTGTCTGGTCTCCAAGTTTCTTGACATCGCTTCTCGGCTGCCCATCTTCATCACTAAGATGCTCCTCGATGAACTCCAGACTGATGAACAGATAAAATACTGCCGAAACACCAATCGGCCCAAAGAAGCCAACAAAAACAGCTTGCTTGATCTCCTCGATTTGATGAATCCACTTGTGCATGCCAAACACCCACGGCAGTCGCCTCAGCACAAGGACACAAATTCCTAGGATGACGAGATGCCAAAGAGGAATAACAGAGTTGTCGCGGAAGTCCTTCCAGGGGATGTAAGCTCCGTACCAGAGGAATATGGTGACATTGAGGAGCATGTCGATTGTAGGTTGGAGAGAGTCGTCCTTGGTCTCGAGGCGGAACCAGTCGTCCCATGTGAATGTGTTACCGGCGATGAAGCAGGCTAGGACATCGTCTGTACCGACCATACCGCATGTTCCCAGGACAAAGAGTGCTAGGGCGATGGCGAAGACGAGAAAGCTTTCGCGATCAACGTAGTTATGCTTCTCGGCGAAGTGAAGCAGCTCTTTGCCAACCCATCCCACCACCGCGCCATATATTACACTGAGAATGATAGTGTAACCCCAAGTCATACCAAACCATAAACCCATAGCATCGGCCGCTCCACCGGATGTAGCTGCAGCACCTGTGAACTTGATAAGATAGAGGGCCAAGAACAGAAACGGATAGCCCAGTCCATCATTGGCGCCAGACTCAGCAGTGATGAGATACTGAAGATCCTGCGGAATATTATGATCCGCAAACTTTCCCTTGACAATAACAGCACTCAAAACCGGATCTGTAGGGGTCACACAAGCCCCAATAGCAAGGGCATGTAAAAACGGAGGCTGTCCTGCAAGCGCCCATACGAGCACACTGGTGGCAAGCCACATGCAAGACATACCAGGCCCAAGCAGCAAACTAAGCGACTTCCATTCTCTCACAAGATATTTACTCGGTAACTGTACGCCTGCAAGGACAAGCTGCACACCGAGAACTAGACGGCTAAAGTTGAGCGTTATAGCATTGAGGTCAGAATCGCATGACTCTGGAAACTCAGCGCACTCAGCGTAGTCCTTTGGACGAATAAAGTCTGCGCCATGAGGGCCAAATGCAACGCCTGCCAAGAGAGAGATGACTGTAAAGGGAAATACGCTTTAGCAATGCCAAGAGATATTTATGCAAGGGTGTTGGTGACGTACGGGCTTCGGAGAGGTAGTAGTTCTCTTTGAGGAGGTAGGATACGAGGCCGAAGATGGATATGAAGCCGCCGAGAAAAGCGACGACTATGTTGAAGTTTGTGGTTTGGAGCGGGATTGACCATAGAGTTCCAGACATTTTGGGCGTGTTTGGCAAATGAAGGTGAAATCTTGGCGGGGAATCTGATTGAGGCAGAGGGACGATGTCATCCATGGATTAGTGCGTAATACTGAGGCTACACCAATTAGATTTCAAGACCCTTGTACCGAGGGATATGAGATGAAAATCGGAATAAACTGTATCGGACTAATTCATCGTAGTCATTGAAACCCTGATGATCTTGCACATGCCCATAGTTGAGTCACGTCTGAGATTTTGTGCATTGGGTTTTTTGTGTCATGTCTCAGCCAACAATACGTTCATTATCTTCACTTACAGATTGACCGCCAGATCATCACCATAAAACAGTTCCGCCGTTGCACTGTACATTGTGCCTTTTGTATAAACGCCATACCCAAGGAGATCAATTGCACTCAGCTTGTGGAACCGACGGGCACCGGTACCCGAATCTATTTGAGATCGTGTAACACAATCTCAGCCAAGCCCTTTGGATCCATGTATAAGTAACCATGACTGATATGGCGACCCTCATGAGGCTCCTTATTTCATACCGGCTTCTTTTCCTCTTCTTCTTGACTTGTTCAAAATGGCTGTAATTAACATCATAACGGAGCTCCCTTTACGAATGTCAGGCCTAATTCTGGTTGCCGCACTGGCAGCCTGTCTCATTGTCGTGATATTGTACCGTGGCTACAGCCACCGCCGATTTTATCAAGACTTGGTACTTCACCTTGCCTTTTCACTCATACGCTTGAACTAACTGATCCCTATAGCCAGGGCCTCCCCATAGCTGGCTCTTTGGCCATATCATAGTCTTAGGTCAAGTCGCAGCATCAATGCCCCCAAACACTCACCCGCAGCTCTTCTACACAGAAATAGTCCACTAATACATTGAAAAAATATTCTATCTTGATCTCTGGCCTATAGGCCCTGGTATGGTGGTGATTACTGATCCCAAACTCATGGATAGCTCATCTCTTCCGAAGCCTCTTCCTATACATCCCCTTACTGCGGTGTCCATGAAGCCAATGCTTGGCGAAGGAACAATGGCAGCAGCTAACGGGGCGATATGGAAGAAGATAGCTACGGCTATTAGTCCGGCTTTCTCTATGAGTACTGTCCTAGGGATGGCGAGTATCATGGTCGACGAATGTCTGCTATTCCAAGAGAAGCTGGACGAATTAGCCGTGACAGGAGACGTCTTCTCCATGGAGGAACTCATCGCCAAACTAGTATTCGGCATAGCCTCGACAGTTACGCTTGGAGAACCACAACATTCTCAAACTGTAGGAAGTCAAATATTGAAGGATTCGAGGGATCTTGTGAACCTTGCACGAGAAGAGACAGATCCCCCAATTGCCTGTAACCCAGTGGTACAGATTCCGCGACGGTGGAAAAGACACCGAATTGTTAGCAGGCTTGACAGCTCTCTGAGGGAAAAGGTCAGTGAATGTGTTGATCGAATTGTTCGAGAAGGGGTCGTTCCATCGAGGTAGAACCTGAGAAGCAATGGTCCCTTTTGATTCGTGAGCATGCGGAAGCTATGCGGGAGGAAAGGAAGGGGGGCGTCGATGGCCTTTCACAGCTTTCTCATTCTGAAGAAGAGTTGATATTCAGCAAGTAGGGTTTGCTGCTCGATATTGGCTGGTACAAGCTAACCCTACCGTAGTCTGAAGACCATGCTTTTAGGAGGGCACAGTACGTCGACGAGTACTCTCTGCGTAGGTCGGTCTCCCTATTCCGAAAACACTCTTCTAACTATATTTCACTAGTTTCTTTTCATGCTTCTATCACAAGCCCCTGATGTCGTCGAAAAGATGCACCAAGAACACGGTGAACAACTTTGGACCTCTCCTCAAGTCGCTCTTCTCGACAACCCAAGCATCCTTCTAAGGCTCCCTTACACAGACGCGGTTATCAAAGAGTCTTTGAGACTTTATCCACTAGGCTCAGATCTAAAGCAAGCACCTCCAGCTACAACAGTCACCACGCGCGATGGCCGCTGTCTTCCTATTGCCAATGGCCTCATCATGACAGCCAGCGCGCATACCATCCACTACGACGCAAAAGTCTATCCGGACCCAACAGTCTTTCGACCGGAACGATGGTTGGACTCAGAGAAGGCACCCTAGCGGCCTGGATACTTTAGAGCATTTGGTGGAGATGGGAGGACATGGGCAAAATATGGGGATGAACATACTCAAGATTGTCATGCTCATGACCATGGGTAAGTATACGTTTGAGTGTGCGGGATTGAAGCTCAATAGAGAGCCCCGGACAAAACATACCAACCTTGATCTTGTGTTTTGGGACATGGCGTTCAGCAGCTTGGCCTGGACGGGAGACCAAGGGATGGGATGATGATGACTGTAAGGAAAAAGGGGAAAGGCTATTGAGTAGGGGTGGGATTGGTCTTCACCATATAAATATGCTTCAATCAGGCAGTGCCAATTATGCTAATATTTTCTCTAATCCATCTATTTATGCATCCATCTCATTATCTTCGACCCGGTGTTGAAGCCATATATGTCACCCTAATTACCTCCCTGACATGCGCTTCTCCAACCATCGGAAGGGTATGTAGAACAGCGAGCTCATAACAAACGCAATCTCAAAACCAATATCACCAGTCGTTTTTGCAATTGGACCAGTCCACCAAGCCTGCGCCATACAAGGCACAACAAGCGCGTAGCAGATAACACCCGCAGCGATAGCCGCAATACCAAGAGGCAGCTCAGAAGCAACATTCCAGATTGCATGGTCGTACGAGTCCCAGCGACCCTTTCGGAAAACAAGATGCTCGACGCTGACGATACCAATGAAGGATGCGGACCAGTAACCGATAAGAGCGACAAAGTTCTCGAGGTTAACGAAGAAATCGCGCTGAGCTCGCACAGCAGTGGGGATGACGATGACGGTGACGACAATGGCGAAGGCGTAGCGGGGGATCTTGATCAAGCCAGGAATAAGAGTCTGGAAGTTGAGTGTAATGGCGTACATTGTACCACCAGTGTTACCCAGTAGAGTGAGCGAGAGGATAACAACCACAAACTTTCCAAAGCCACCGGCGCTTGAAAGCATGGCTGCGAGAACGCCTCCAACTGCTGTTTCGTCGTATGCTTCTGACCACTCGGGAACATTTGGAAGAGCCCCAGCAATGGCAGCTCCAAGAACCATGAGGAGGATGGTGGGCGTGACGAGGCCGAGGTAACTGTATGCAAAAACGCGCCACGAGGGGACCTTGGGGTCAAAATATGTCGTAAGATCGCTGGCAATGGCTGCCCAAGGGATCATGTAGCTCGCAACAATCATTCCAAAGCTGAGAACTGCTGCTGCAGTCGCCGGCGCCGCAGGAGCAGCTTGCTTAGAAAGCTCGGAGCCACCACATCCTGTGGCAATGGTGATGGCGATGATGGCGGGGATGAAAGCATAAGTCTCGTAGTAATGCAGAACCTTGAATCCACAGAACGAAATGAAGAGCGACAGAATACCAATAATGACAATTCCGACGTCAGGGCTCAAGTGGCCGCTTGATACAGCGGAGAGACACTGTCCGCCGACGACAAAGATGATGACCATGAAGCCAGTCAGAGTGGCGAGATTGAGAAGAACAGGAATAGAGACGAGATATCGGCCAAAACTATATCTCGCCTGAATCATCTGCCTCATTCCCGTTTTGGGACCAAACGTAGCAAGATAAGCAGGCCCGACAGTTGAGAAGAGGCAGAAGAAGAGGATGATGAGCGAAGAGTCTCTCAAGCTCAGGCCATACACCAACGGACCCAGCATGCCAAAAGTGATGCTGCACTTGTCAGTAGGAGTTTGTAAACGAGTTTGGGAGTTAGCTTACCCAAGGATGTTAGAGTTGATAGACGCCCAGATCGTGAAAATGTTGTAGAAGCGTGTTACAGTGCGCTCTTCGAGGGGAATGGGATGAATACCCTTCTCCTCAACTCTTCCCATGCGCAAAGCTTTGTGGAAAAGAGCCGCTGCCTTGAGACTCTCCACGTCGCTGTGGTCATCATCGGGAGGCATGCTCCTCGCTGGAGCTTGATCTGTTTTTGTCGCCATGGCAAAACTCCCGGAACGAAACAAGACAATAGGATGCCCTTGGGTTGTGCAATAACTTAAACCATAGAGTGAGGAGAATGAGTCTTATAAGAGTCAATGGACAAATAAATTGGTGACCCCGGTCCCGGACCCGGGTCCGCCTTTTTTTTTTCTGAGATGTCACTAGTATTTTTTTTATCAACCAACGAGAATTCATTCATTCGCTGTTGGCAACTGGTGTTAGTGTGACTGCTAACGCGATTCTGCGGGATAAACGTCGCCGCATGGAGCTTTTACCGCAGACGACTTAGTTAAGGCGTGTTGTTAAGGCGTGTTTGACAGGAAATGCCTGATGTTGCCGCATCTACCCTTTATAAATAATGTCTTTGCTCTGTATATGTTTCTTATCGTGTTCAATGTGTCTTGATTGTAGCTTTATAGGTGAGATAATTACTATAGTATTGTCTTGGTGTTTTTGATATGAACCCTGTCACGACCTGATATCGAATGTTCGACGCATGTTCTGCACCCTTCTAACACGCCGTCCATCGATCTTCTATGAAAGCACGGTCTCTGTGGCGGAAAAGCCTAATCTGTCTGCCTTCTCCTCCATTCGCCTTTTCCATCCTCACGCCAAGAAGGGTCTCGACCTCCACCCACAAACAAGCTCCCATCTCTGTACAAGCTCGAATTTGTCTTGTGATCTGAAAGCTTTCGTTATGCCCAGACTTGGAAGTAAGACCCAGCCCTACCATTCTCGCTTTTACTGACCCTGGCTTTTGCTTTTCTTTCCTCGGAAGAACCCTCCGACAGCGCCCATCAGACCTCCGAGACCCTTCTCGTGACTGTCCTTGACTAAACCCCCTCTTATCCACCCTGGGAGTTTGCCCCGGATTCGCTCCGTGCCATATCGTCGATCCACAAGAACTATCGCCGCAAAATCGCCCCGGTGCCGGATTGCACGGCCGATGCTCTGATTAACTGCCCGCATACACGCATTTTCGTAAAAGTCTCTCGCTGTCTGCTTTCCTTTACTTATGGCTTCTTCTTTCGCTACGCCTTGCGCGGTGAGGTTGTTTTGTGTTGTTGTCTCAATGTATTCGATCTTTGCTTTCCAATCTGGTGATGCGATGTTGGGATAGGGAAGCCCGATTACTATGACGCATCGGCCGAGACGGTCGGAGAAGTTGATGCCTTCTGACATTTTACCACCTACGACGCTGAGAAGAAGAGCACCTTTGCCCTTGCTCTTCTCGCCGAGGATGGCGTCGGAATATTCTTGGAGAACTTCATCGCTTGATGCGCCTCTTGATTCTTTAAAGAGTGCTTTTCGTGCTGCCAGTCGATCCCAGATTGGCTGTGCATTTCCTTGGCTCTTTTGCCAGACAGCTACCACTTCATCAAGATATCCGTAGCTAGGAAAGAAGATAACGACACCATCTGGGACTAAGGAACAGAGGTTCAGTATGGCAAGGCCCAGCTGCGTTATCATTTCTGTATCGCCTCGCTTCTGAAAGCTAAACTCAAAAGGCGGCGCACCAGGTCTCGAAGAGGCCAGTGTCCAGACACAGAGGTTCTCTGGCGGAATGACATGTCCGCAACTCAGAGTTGTGATTTTTCCTGGCTCTAGTGACGGGAACAGGTGGTCTTTGTAATCGTCAAACGGTGACATTGTACCTCCCGCAAGTACAACTGCTCTCGCACTAGACGCGATAGATGAGAACGCGTAAGTTGGCGATAATAGTAAGTAAGAAAGTTGTATATCAGGGGTCGGCCCCTTGATCTTTTGGTAAAATATTCGACCCTCGGAGCTGAGATTTGTGAAAGCGATGAGGAATGATACTAGGGTGTGAAGAACTGGCGAACTTGATCTTGATGTTTTAGAGTTTGCATCCTCACTCTCAACATGGGATATATAACTCTCGATCTTGAAGGCAAGCTTTGACTCTTGGATGTACTGGATGAGCTCAAACATGTTGATCTGATCAATGCCTTTTGGTCGGGTTAAGTCGTTGGGGTCTACGATACCATGTTCTTGCTGTCCAGCTGTTAGTATTGCTTCACCAGTGATGGATGGGTAGACTGACTTTGAACTTGAGTGCCCCGTCCATCCACTCGCTGAGACCATCAATGACTCTTCCCACTCTCCCAACATTGACTCGATTGACACCCTTGAGTTTCTTGCCAAACTTCTTTACGTAAATACCCAACATGGCTCGTCCTCTTCGAAGGTCGCTCAGCTTAATCTCAGCCGCGTGCACATTTGCCACCGCATCCATGATATTATGCGCCTCATCGATAATAACGACACTGCCCTCCAGCTTGACGCCAAGCGCATCTCTGGCACTCTTCTGTAACAGTAAAGGATACGGAAGTGTGATGATCTCGGCACCTGGCAGGGCAGTTCGCGATGCGTAATAGGGACAAACAGACAGTGATTTCCCAAGTTGATGAAGGTCCTCAATATCTGGCAGTGTGGCCAAGGCTGAGTCGCGGAATTGATGTGTCTGTGAAAGCAGGTCTTCTTTGGGTACGAATGGACATTTCTGTCCTGACTTGGGCTGTTGGAGTTCTGAGCAGCGGTCGTTGATGGCCTGTACGGACCCAAGGCGTGAGACGGTGGGATTGATGCATAATCTCTGTCGAGATGATAATGGTAGAAGCTTTACTGCTTCTGTCTTCGTTTCTTCGCTCTTGGCGAGTGACGTTGGCAGTGACGGTGGAAATGAGGGGCGACGAAGCTCAGTGATGAATTGCGAAAGTTGAGAATGTGTTCTTGACGTGTAATAGATCTATTAAATGTTACTACTCGTACTTTACGGTTCATCGAAGACATTCGCACCTTGATTTCCTCCTCCAAAAGATCATCTTCCTCCTCAGGCTTCTTCGGCCCTCCCAAGCCGATACTCGCAAGGATTTCTCGTGTCTCTTTACTCAAGCCAGACAGCGCATCCTGGGATCCAGCATCGCGATCATCAGAATCATCAAGCAACCACTCGGCATCTTCATCTTCTACGCGCGATCTACTGGGTACGTAGTCATCAACCCGCCGACGCTTACGGGCGCGTTCTTCTTGTGCCTTTTCCTTAAGACGAAGGGTCTCAAGACGCTTCTCTCGGTCTTCCCAGCGAGTGACGAGCTCTTCGCGCTTGCGGCGGAGAAGTTGCTCAACAAGCCATGATGGTTCATCTTTATAAGCTTCTGCTGATTCTTGGATTGATGCTTCGAATTGATTGGATTTGTGGTTCCGGAGCCATGTTAGTGAGGCGCAGATCAGTGAAAGTGACTTCCCCTATTCGATGTTAGTATTTCTGATAGGATAGCGAATTGAAGACTCAAGGCCAATCAATACAGTATCGAAATATCTGTCTTAGCCTTTGGAGGCACTTACTGTTCCAGTCGGGCTCTCTAGAATACCGACCTGCCCATTACCAGTCTCCAAAACATCGTAAACAGCCTTCATGAACTGCTCTTGAACATCATAAGGTGTATACGGGTGATGAAAGTCTAGTTTTTCAAGATCTTGCGTGACTTTTTCCACTTCGGATTGAGCCATCTTGATCAGATAAATCACTTCCCAGTTGATTGAGTACCAGAGTCACCGCGATTCAGTCGCGCGCGTCTCAAAGCATTAGCTACCCTTGAGCCTATCATTGGTGGGTCCTCACCGAGTCTCACCACGGTCAATCCACGAGATCACCTGACCCGCTAAAACCGGAAAGAACCCAGGTCGGCCCCGCCTTCCCACAGCCATTTTTTTAGGGTTGCTCTGCCCTCGTCTAGATTTTCGGCTCTTGCTAGCTTTGACAGGATATCACCCTCCATTTCGAAGTTTCGACTGTGAACATTCGGACAAGTCGACAACCACAGCCGTCACCATGCCTACCCGTACTTCAAAGACCCGCAAGCAGTATGTCCTCATCCCCCTCGCCGTCGACGAGGTTGGTCGTTGAGAGAGACCGCGTCCGTTTCTGTTTTCTCTAGGGAAATTCAGAAATAGACCGCTGGAGCTCACAATAATCGCCCTTTGTCGGCGGCTGCTCTCGAACCCGACGAGATCAAAAACGATGTTATACCGAACTTGAGATGGACTGACTTGTAATTCAGCCGCGGTCACGTTTCCGCCGGTAAGGGACGTGTCGGAAAGCACCGCAAGCACCCCGGTGGTCGTGGTCTTGCTGGTGGTCAGCACCACCACCGTACCAACATGGACAAGGTTAGCGAGGACTATTGAAGCGCAGAATCGGACGAGGTTTTGGCTAACACAATCACAGTACCATCCCGGTTACTTCGGTAAGGTTGGTATGCGATACTTCCACAAGCAGCCCAACCACTTCTGGAAGCCCATCATCAACCTCGACAAGCTGTGGTCTCTCGTCCCCCAGGAGACCCGTGACGCCTACGTCTCCGGCGAGAAGAAGGATACCGTCCCCGTCCTCGACCTCCTCCCCCTCGGCTACTCCAAGGTTCTCGGCAAGGGCCGTCTCCCCGAGATCCCTCTGGTCGTCCGCGCCCGCTGGGTCAGCCGCCTTGCTGAGCAGAAGATCAAGCAGGCCGGTGGTGTCGTTGAGCTTGTCGCTTAAGCAAGCAACTGTTCTCTAAATGTTGTGCTTGCTTGGGAGTCGGATGGGCTTGTATGGGAATTTTCACAAAAGGAAAGAAGAATCTCCAACCCGCGAACAACGGGCAATGGATGACAGGTCTCCTGTGAGCAGGGACCTAGGTCGGTCGGCTTCGGGCATTGCATCAGGGACTCTTGCAAGGAGTTAACGAAATAAAAATCGATTTTCGCCCATGATTATGAATGAGAAAACTTTTTTAATTCACTGTGATCGTGTCATTGATGTCCTTGTATCTGTGCCCGTGAAATGTTCATAACGCTGGGCATCAGTCATATTGGGCTATGTACCAGATATCTAGCCAACCACTTCCATAACACCATACTCAAACCAACGCCTTTCCATGCTTCTATGATTACATTAGTGATACAGAATTGTTTCAATGCTCCGCCATTGCCTGCTCGTTCTCTTGCCTCTCAGCCTCAATCTCACCCAAGAGAAGAAAATCGTGGTTCAATGCTTCCGCCGCCGTTATTCTCCTGCCAGGGTCTAGCTCCATACACCATTCGAGGAAGTTGATGGCCAACTTTTCCTCTCCTGTCAGAGGTTTTTCCTCGCCTCTGCATGTGCTCCACATGATGATCTTCTCCATTGAGAAACCTCCTTGACCAATGGTAGGAATGCTAGTCTCGAAGACACATCCATGTAGTAAACCTGCAGCCTTCATGCGTTTAGTACCAAAGATAGTCGCTATCTCAATCATGGCTTCAACGTCGTCGGCCGAATTGAAGAATGGGAAACGCTTGGACAGAATGGTAAGGAGGATAACGCCGGCAGACCAAATATCGATGGATGTAGTCTGCTCCGTGCACTTAAAGAGAACCTCAGGAGCACGGAAACCTCTGGTTCCAGCACGATTGGCACGTCGCGATGATCGTGTGTCAGACTTGGGATATCCTGCTTGAGGAGTCGCAGCATTCTGCGCCCAGACTGAGTTTGTTTGGCGATGCTTTCGGACTTCTCGGGACTCATGACAAAGACAAGGCTTGGCATCAGACCCTTCCCTCTCGGCAAGACCAAAATCGACAAGAACACCGCGCTGTGTACCTGGGTCGTACAGGAAGTTGGTAGGCTTGATATCTCGGTGGAGAATCTTGTGGTCATGCACGCTCTTCAAGGCGGTGAAGAGTTCTCGAAGGTAGACCGAGATCTCTGTAATAGTCAAGTCGCGAAAGTACGTGCGGAAGTCTCCGTGTCGAAAGTATGGCAGGATAGCCACGACCTGGTCGGTTTCGCGGAACGCGGTGATGAGAGGACAGACGGAAGGGCATTGGCGTAGATCGTGCAGTAGTTCAAGCTCGTTGAGAATTCGCGAGGGACTTGAGGTGACGTAGATCTTCTTGATGGCGACGTAGCGTGCCTTGCGACGGGGACGTTGAGACACAGGACTGTCGGTTGCTTTGGGCGGTGGTGTCCATTTTGACGAATCGTCTTCATAGTCCCAGCTGTTGTCGTAGTGGTCGTACATGATATCCTCGGCTTTGTAAACGGTAGAAAAGGTTCCTGGCAACATCTGTTAATCTCAATGGGATTCAGGTGGAAGTAATGGGAGTGTACCTTCACCGATTCGTTTGATCAATCGATACCGATTGCGAAAACCAGGAAAGTCATTCTGTAACTTGTCCATGTCTGCTTGGACGGTTCGGTCGACGGCTTCGTCTTCGGATTCCTCCTCCTCCTCTTCTTCTTCCTCTCCCTGAGGCTCCTCTTGGGGCTGTTGCGGTTGGCGATGAGCGTGTTGTTGTTCCTGGTGTTGCATTTGCTGCATATGCTGTTGTTGCTGGGCCTTCTGGAATGACTGAACGCGTTCATCTTCATCTATTGGAGCTGCTTCTTCAGTGCGCTCTTCCTCCGCCATCATCTCCGTATCCTCCGTCCTCAAATCCTCATGGATATCGAAATGCTCCTCGACATGCTGATGAACCGCAGTGCTCATGATCGCTTTGTAATACAGAAAATGTACCCAGTAAAAAGTAACCTCGCTTCAGCCGCTTCGAACTCTCACAGGTAGAAACAAACTTAAGCAAAAGAACAAGACTTTGTTATTGGCCCTTCAGAACATCCACGAGTTGCAGATGCAGTTGTAGTTGGAGGGGCTTAAAGATTAAAGCCAGCCTCGATGGATGGCTGCAGGGGTCTCATAGGCTCAACGCGCTGTCTTTTTAGCGGGACATGGAGGGGAAGGGCTCTGAGTGGTCGCGTTGAACAAAACAAAAACAATCGTTGCCCAGGGGTTGGCTCACGTCCCCTCAGCCAAATCTAAATCCCCTCCACCGACTCGGTAGCTTGCATTGTCAACACAGCACCAAACGGTTAGGTTTAACGGGTCGGGCTTTACCTGGTCGCAATACATTCGTCGCATAAGGCACCCTTAGTCCTTTATTATTCTTTGATACCCTTTCATTAGGCGTTAACGTTCTTACCGCTTCATTTCTTACCCTATTGTCGCTCGCTACTTGCGACGGCACTGTCGAATCACCCGCCATGGATACCATCGACTTTGACCTCAACGATGCCTTGAAGCACTACATGTCGGATCCAGCCAGCATTTCAACGCCTGAAGCTGATGGGGCTCTGTTCGACTGCGAAAATGATCCCGAAGCCCTTACACTCCCTGTCGTTAACTCTGTCCTGAACCCTATCGTCGACGCAGTCGCCGATAATCCAGATGCCATCACGCGTGCTTCCCACATGGACTCGCTGCAGTTTCTCCTCAAGTTAGCCCCCATATCCCTCCATCATTCACCTGATACTCCGACTGTGGGACAACATTCTGAGCTAGAAAATCCCAGATACACAGCACATCTTCCCACCCATGCCCTAAGCAAGATCTTCGACCTTGTTATGAGCGGCTTGAGTGCAGAGGCCGACTCTGTTCACTCCGACATCGACTCCCCCGACGAGCAGGACTCGGTACCCCACCATAAGAAACTACTCGAGATTTACGGTTTCCTTCTACAATGGACGATCGCTGCTGTTGAAACCAAGGCCGCTGAGAAGTCGTCAACAGCACCGGCTGCTAGAGGACGCGGAAAGGGAAAGAAGGGGGCTGCGAAGGATAAGGATGCGGCTTGGGATTCGGCTACACAGCTTCAAGGAGCTCTGGAAGTTATGTGCAAGGTTCTTAAGCTCAAACTCTCAAAGATCTTTCTTACAACAAGCGAAAGAGATACATTTATTGGTCTCCTTACCCGTCCAGTTTATATGGTTTTGGAGAGTGAGCAACGAGTCAAGACAACAACCATCCGAATGCACTGCTTCAAGGTCCTTTGCATTGCTGTGAAGCATCACGGGCATGGATATGGTAAGCACCTCGGAGTGCCCAAATCAAGTGAAGTGCTGACATTTGAAAGCGGCGCAAATCAACATCATCCAGAACTTGACATACTTCGAGCACTTGTCGGAACCCATGGCCGAGTTCCTACACATCCTAGCAGAAACTTACGACTATCCTCAGCTCGCTGACGAGGTATTACGCGAAATCAGTAACAAAGAATTCAACTCCAACGATACAAGAGGACCTAAATCTGTTTCTTCCTTTATTGCCAAGCTTTCTGAGTTGGCGCCACGATTGGTGATCAAACAGATGACAATGCTTGCGAAGCAATTGGACAGCGAGGTAGGTTTTCAGGTATATGCCATGGGCCGTTAGCTAACCAGACCAGTCATATACTCTTCGATGTGCTCTTATTGAGGTCTGTGGAAACATGGTTGGCTACCTCAGCAAGCAGGATGAGCGCAGCGAGAACCACAAGTCCCAACTGAACGCCTTTTTCGACGTGCTGGAAGAGCGATTCCTCGACATCAACCCCTACTGCCGGTGCAGAACTCTCCAAGTGTACATGCGACTTTGCGATCTTGCCCAGAAGTTCCCCAAGCGACGACAAAAGGCTGCAGAACTCGCGTGTAGAAGTCTGGAAGATAAGAGCAGCAATGTCCGACGTAACGCAATCAAACTTCTAGGCACACTGATCAAGACGCATCCTTTCACGGTCATGCACGGCGCACAGCTGTCAAGAAAGGAGTGGCAGGCTCGTTTGGACATGGTTCAAGAGGAGTTGGATGCTCTCAAGCCTCCCCCTGGTGTCCCTGGCTTCGGAGGCGACCAGGCGAACACGACTGTTGACAATGAGCTTCTTGATGAGGCGACACAGCTTGGCTCTCCTCAGAAGCCTACCCAGATGACTGAAGAGGAGAAGGCTGCCGCCATCAAGAAGGCACAGGAGGAAGCTGCTACAAGTGAAGCTATCGAGAAGCTGACTCTAACCCGGAGATACTACAACGAGGCACTCAAATTCATCGACGTCATCCACGACGCTACCACCACCATCTGCCAGCTCCTCAGCTCAAGGAACAAGAGCGAGGTCATTGAGGCCATGGACTTTTTTGAGGTCGGTGATGCCTACAACATTGAGCAGAACAAGGTCGGCATTCGACGTATGCTTCGACTCATTTGGACCAAAGGCAATAGCGATGAAGGAAAGGGTGTCCAGACACACCTGATCGAGTGCTACAGGCGACTCTTCTTCGAGGCACCTGACTCGTTCAGTCCCAATGATTCAGCCATTTACATTGCGCGAAATATGATCAGTTTGACCTTCGGTGCAACACCCGCTGAGCTCACATCGCTTGAGCAACTCTTGGCGACAATGATGAAGGGAGGCATGATCCCCGAGGTTGTTATCAACAAGCTGTGGCAGGTTTATGGTGTTCAGAAGCGGGAGATCTCCCGAACTCAGCGACGAGGTGCTATCATTGTTTTGGGGATGCTGGCAACTGCAAACCCCGAGATTGTAGTGGGTGAGATGGAGACCATGCTTCGAACTGGTCTTGGTCTACATGGGCGCAATGATCTTCAGTTGGCCAAGTTTACATGCATTGCTTTGAGGCGAATTAACCCATCTGGACGCCAGTCTAAGGACTCTCCTATCAAGTTCTCACGATTACCCAACGACCACGCTGTGTCAGTCAGACTGGCTGCCATCACCGAGGTTCCCTCAGACAGTAAGGAGTGGTATGGGGTAGCAGAGCAAGCCATCAACGCCATCTATGCTATTTCTAAGCATCCCGACACCCTCTGCTCAGACCTGATCCGACGAAAAGCACGACAGGTGTTTGGACAGTCCCGGACCCCGCCATCTTCGCAACCCAGCTCGCGCCCTACATCGCGAGATGAGACCAAGGTTGCGCCAACAGCCGACCAGACTGTGACCCAGGGCGAGAAGAAGAAACGCGACAATGCCATCGCTCTGTCTCAGCTTCTATTTATCGTCGGTCACGTTGCCATCAAGCAGATTGTTCATCTTGAGCTGTGTGAACTCGACTTCAAGCGCAGAAAGCAGGAGAAGGAGAAGGCCGCGCCCGCTAAAAACGACAAGGACAAGGAAGACGCGGATGAGCTTGATCTGATCGGAGGTACGACAGAGGATGATTTTACAGAAGCCATGGCACACATTCGTGAGCGAGAGCTTTTGTACGGACCCAACTCTCTGCTGGCTGTCTTTGGCCCGCTGGTATCAGAAATCTGCGCCAACAACACAACGTACGCCGATAAGGGACTCCAAGCCGCTGCGACGCTCTGTCTCGCCAAACTTATGTGCGTGTCTGCCGAGTACTGCGAAGCAAACTTGCCACTGCTTATCACTATCATGGAGCGTTCACCCAACGCAACTGTCCGAAGCAATGCTGTTATCGCGCTGGGTGACATGGCTGTCTGTTTCAACCATCTCATTGATGAGAACACCGACTTCCTCTATCGTCGACTGGCTGATGACGATGCATCCGTCAAGCGAACATGCCTCATGACTCTGACCTTCCTTATTCTGGCCGGACAGGTCAAGGTCAAGGGTCAGCTAGGCGAGATGGCTAAATGTTTGGAGGATGAAGATCGCAGGATCGCAGATCTGGCGAGAATGTTCTTCACCGAGCTCAGCACCAAGGACAATGCTGTGTACAACCACTTTGTCGACATGTTCAGTCTGCTCAGCGCTGGCGGCAATATGGAAGAGGAGAGTTTCCGCAGGATCGTCAAGTTCCTTCTTGGCTTTGTTGAAAAGGTATGTGATGCACTTGTGGTTGGACAAGCAATGACTAACGCATTGACCAGGATAAACACGCCAAACAGCTGGCCGAGAAGCTCGCGGCACGACTCAACCGTTGTGAGACAGAGCGGCAATGGAACGATGTTGCATATGCGTTGGGCATTTTGCAACATAAGAATGAAGAGATTACAAAGTTGGTGTCTGAAGGCTACAGAGTCGTTCAATCCTCTGCTTAAGGGTGTTGGAGACGCATCTTGGATTGGCTGAAATGATGCTATGAGCGCTACGAAACGAGATGTAATGATGAACATATAGATGGCCAGGTTGGGTGGAGATGCGTTGATTTGAGCTTTCCCGATAGATACCACTGTTATGAAGAATTTTGGTATTGAAGTTTGTGTTGCCTCCACTTTTACAGCATTGGTGTTTGTTGAAAGAACACTCCGTAGCTGGAGTGGTATCTGTTTTGCGTGGGTAGTATGATGCTTGTTGCGTTTCACGATGTTTGTCACAGACCCGACAACGCTCAAAGGCAACACTCGCGGTAGTTTGTAATACTGCATACATAAACACGCCGACAACGCTGGCCTGGTCTACGTAAACAATGCGCATGTGACTCAATTGTTCCATTCTGAGCTCAACTGGTGATGAATTTTCGCATCCCGAATTGATCTAGGGTAGTCACTGACACGCCACCAACTGAGACCACTTCTGCGTCGCGAGATAACCTAAGTGAGGCAAGCCAAGGTCAAGCCCCACACAAGCTGTCCAAGTGATAGCCTCGGTCATGGCCTCCGTGATCAAGTAACAAAGGATCAAAACAGTTGAGGGACTTGACAAAGAGATAATGCTATTGCTCTGGCTCAAGTGGATGTAGCAGCTTAACTGAATTCTTTGTGCTTTGCCCTTTTTTTCTTGGGGATTCATTCGAGCTGCAAAGTATAACCTGAGCTTACTGCGTCGATGATTGAATGATGTGACGGGGGGGTCAGCACCTCCAGCTCCAGGTACAAAAAGGGCGGGTCTTCCCACCTCTGTTTCTCTGAGCGGCAGTTGTACTGTATCGAGCCCATCATAGGACGAAACTTGGTGATCTACCCCTTACCTGATTGGTTCATTTGTGGTAAGCTCTCTCTCTGATATTGCTAACATATGACTTATATCAGTCATTAACTTTACAGCCACAGTCTTGACATCCAATTCCAACACCTTGTCGCCCCCCGCCTCTCGTGTTACTCCACATTTCTATTCCGACCTTAGACTTGAGTTCCTCTTTTGTTTCTGTCTCTTATTCTTGTCGATAAGATAAAAGATAGTGAAACAACGACGCTTCTGCTGTCTTGTCCAACATCACGTCGCATTTGTTACCCCAGAGCTTGGACCAACTCCCACGATCGCGATCGCGGAGAATCAACTGCGCCACCAATTTACATTACGGTACGCGCCGCGATAACGTTCCAGCGCCTCCGAGTTTCTCAGTGCCACCCCCAGCCACGTGATCGCGCTCATTGAAACCAGTACAAGGAAGAAGCTGGTCCGCGCTACAAGCTGTGCCAACCTAGTGCGTCACCTTGTACGAGCTTTCTTTTGTAGCATCAAGGACAAAAAAACACCAGCGATACGATTCAAGTTATCAGCACGAATTAACTTCTTCCAGTACCATTATTTACACTGTTCAAGCCTACCAAGAATTGCCCATTGGGAAGAACCAACGCGACTCGGACTGCGATTTGCACGTGCGACTGCGGCGCGCTGATTCACTTTCCTTTCGCGACGATCTGCTGGTGAGGCCATGGGCTTGACTGGTGCGCCTGCGCCGCGAAGGATTAAAGAAAGGGGAGCTCTCTAGGTAAGTTTCTTTGTCATGGGGAATCACTCCCGACTTTATCCACACTCAGCCTTTCACCAAGTTTCGTCTGGCAAGTTCCGATGAATGCGAGCTAATCTTTGTGCCTAGAGGCTACCCATATCATCGCATGAACCCTTACAAACATTCTACCTACCAACGATACACACAATGCACGACAAGATCGTCCCCCTAGGCTCGCGCCTACATTACCCCATCATCGTTACAAAACTACTCAAGAAACCCGGCGATACGATCAAGAAGCAAGAAAGCATTTTCGAGTACAAGTTCCATTGGAAGCGCAAGGTCAACGAGGAGACTTGGAACGATGAAACCACATATACCGAGTTCGACAGCCCCGCTGAAGGCAAACTCAAGCAATGGCGCATCCGCGAAGGTCAGGAGATCGCGGCTGACTCGCCCTGTCTGATGGTGGAAGAAGCGTGCGGTCATGAAGTTCAGGTGCAAGGTCTTTGCAGTTTGTGCGGCGCTGACATGACTGAGATCAACTGGGCGAGTGATAACCTCGATACAGATCGCGCCATGATCAACATGACCCATGACCAGACTGTCTTGAGAGTCAGCGAAAACGTCGCTACAAAGGCCGAGCATGAGAACCAGAAGCGCCTACTCAGGCAACGGAAACTGAGTCTCGTTGTCGATCTTGATCAAACCATTATTCATGCTTGTATAGAACCCACTATTGGAGAGTGGAAGAACGATCCGACGAATCCTAATTACGAAGCTGTGAAGGATGTTCGGGACTTCCAGCTCAATGATGACGGTCCTCGCGGATTGACCAGCGGCTGCACATACTACATCAAGCTTCGACCTGGATTGATGGAGTTCTTGGATGAGGTTTCCAAGATGTACGAGCTACATGTTTACACCATGGGTACCCGCGCCTACGCCCTCAATATCGCCAAGATCGTTGATCCCGAACAGAAGCTCTTTGGAAACCGGGTCATCAGCCGTGATGAAAATGGCAGCATCACCTCCAAGAGCTTGCAACGTCTATTCCCCGTCAGCACAGATATGGTAGTTATCATTGACGACCGAGCCGACGTGTGGCCTATGAACCGACCGAACCTTATCAAGGTAGTACCCTACGATTTCTTCAAGGGTATTGGCGACATCAACTCGAGTTTCCTCCCCAAGCGAACAGACATTCTACCTATACTCAAGTCGAAGCCGGTGGAAAAGGGCGTGAAAATAGCACCGAAAGCTTCACCGATGGATGAGATTGCTCGGATGAGCGGCGGAGACGATGCAGCCAGTTTAAAGGTCCAGGAAGAAGAACAGGAAAAGACACTGGAAAAGCAGATCAAGGAACGGCCTTTGCTTCATATGCAGGAAGAGCTCGACAAGGAAGATGATCAGCAAGAGACGAATGATGGCGAGAATGCCAGCGAATCACCACCTGTCCACCACCGAAACGTCCTTGTCGACGACGATGAGGAGCTTATCGCGCTGCAAGACCACCTCTCAGACTTACACACGGCGTTCTACGAAACATACGACCGGCGACGAGCGGAAAGAAGAGAGAAAGAGGGAACGCACCCACCTGCGCATAGCAAGTCCAAGCGAAGGGCATCTGTTGACGATGGCGTCGACTTGTCCATGGTCCCGGATGTCGGCGATATTCTTGACGAACTCAAGTCCAATGTCTTGTCTGGTCTTGTGATTGTGCTATCAGGGCTTGTGCCTCTTGGCGTGAGAGTAGAAGAGTCCGAGATCGGTATGCAAGCTCAGAGTTATGGTGCTCAGGTCCTGGATACAGTATCGAAACGAGTCACACATCTCGTCGTTGCCTCATCACGCCCTCGTACCAAAAAGGTGCAGCAGGCAGCGAAAATACCTAGCATTAAAATCGTCAACCAAAACTGGCTTACCGACTGCCTAAGTCAATGGAGACGACTCGACGAGCGACCTTATTTTTTAGAGATTCTCGATGCTGATAGGGAGAAGGGAGGGGATGATACTACTGAAGTTACATCGGAAGCCGACGAAGCTGAAGATGCGCAGACGGGACAAGAGCTTAGGGACTTCGACTGGGGAGAAGCTGAAGATGAACTTGCTGAATTCCTGGATGATGATGTTGGCGACGACGGCGACGTGAGCATTGCCCCCACAGTCACAGAATCAGACGTCGAATCCGTGGACGGTCAGAACTCGAAGGGCATCAAACGCAAGGCTGATGCCGATGAGTCAGACGACGACGGCTCAAATCTAGGCGAAAGTGTCCTGGCCAAGAAGCAACGTCTGGCTCGGAATAGGGGCGCTTCTGGTCTCCGATCAATACAAACACCCAACGGCGACGACCAAGATACAGAAGACGGAAGTCTACCTACACCAGTACCAACAGGCGACGAAGCCGTGGAGGATCGGGACAAGGAGTCTCTGGTGGATTTGGACGACGGTGCGGATTTTGATGAGGATGAGCTGGAGAGAGAGTTGCTAGCAGAGTTGATGGCGGACTGATATGAGAAGCATTACTGGCGAAATGAAGACTTGAAACCTCGGGGATGGAGTCAGGCGCGATAAGGAATAGGATATTTTTTGCCCTACATTTACATCTGTAAAATGGAGATAGAAGCGTGTACATGATGGAGGGGAGTTGGTGGGTTTGAGATTTGTACTGGTAATCATGCTATGTAATACCCCGGGACGAGGGCAATCAAGTCTTGCAAGCACGTCGTTGTTGTGTCTAATTAATTTGATGAAATGATCTTGTGAAACGTGTGAACCATTTTATGCCATTTTCGCTTCTTTGTCCATGAGGCTTGAAATCGATTACGCTCCACTGGTGAGTTTATCCCCGATGTTTGGTCAAGGGACAGGGATGCTCTCTTAACCCGTGCTAACAAATTTGGTGTAGCACTGTAGCTCATTCCTGAGCGGGATAGTGAGAGCTACTACAGAAACCCGCCTCACATCGGGGATCTATCATGCCGCTTCACTTCGAAAGACACTCGCTGGACAACAAAGTCATGACGTTTAGTGTGTCGCTTTGTAATTAGAATTGGACCTGGGGGAATTATGATGGGAGAAGGAAAATGTGTATAAGATAGGACAAGATGTCCCTTGATTGAGGATGGCAGCAACTCTTGTTACATCGTAGAACCACTTGAATCAACACAACTCCTTTATCTACAACACTCTTCTCTGTCTTCATCCTGAGATCCAGCTTTATCATGGATATGGCGCCCTTCAAAGGTTTCAACCCAGAAGCCGACATTCCGTCTCTCACTGAAAAAGTCATCCTCATCACTGGTGGTCCGTCTTCTTATCCTTCTTCTCCATCTTCGTCCTAACAAAAACCCAGGAACTTCTGGTCTAGGCCGTTCTGCCATATTCACTCTTGCCTCTCACAATCCATCTCACATTTACTTCACCGGCCGCTCCTCGACCTCCGCATCGTCTCTCTTATCTACCATCTCTCCCGTTCCTGCGACATTCCTCGAATGCGATCTCACATCCATCGCAAGCATGCGCTCCGCAGCGAAGAAGTTCACACATGATCGATTGGATGTCTTCATCGCAAATGCGGGAGTCATGGCTGTTGATGGACTTACTAAGGATGGACTTGAGTTGCAGTTTGGCGTTAACCATGTGGGCAATGCGACGCTCTTGATGGTTCTTCAACCAATCATGTAGAAGACTGTCGAGAAGAGTGAAGTGTGTTTTGTTAGTGTTACTTCACTCGGATATGTAGGCCATCCAAAGAAGGGCATCGAGTTTGAGACGCTTCATTCACTCCAAGAACACTTAGCCTTTGGAAAATGGAGCCGTTGTGCACAGAGCAAACTCGCCAACATCGTCCTGGCCAAGGAACTGGAGCGGCGATACCCTGCTATCAAAAGCGTTGTTGTCCATCCTGGTGTTATCGCTACGAATCTAGTCACTGGCTTGGGATTCTGGAAGAGAATGCTTGTGTATGTTACCAACCCAACTATGATGACAGTTGAGCAGGGTGGATACAACACCGCTTGGGCTGCGGCCGGTGATGTCAAGAGAGATGAGCAGTGGCGTTTTATGAACCAGTTGGAAAGGCAAACAAGGGGGATGATATGTGTTTTAGTGAGGAGTTGGGAAAGAAGCTGTGGGAGTGGACGGAGGAGAAGATCGAGAGTGTCAAATAGTCACAGTTGAGGTAGTCCATGTCTTCCTTGTAGCCTTTCAATTCCGGGTAAAACCACTTTGTTAAAACATATATACAAGCTTGCGTCTTCCCACCGTTTAGTTTGTAGTAGGAGGGGGTGTAACAGCGAAAGTCGGCCTCACGAATCTGCCCCGTGTTAGCATATTCCCCTTCAGCGGTACCTCCTGATGAGAGAACTAACCGGTCGCTGTTGTAAATCTTGGCATTGTCACCAAGCAACTCCTTCTCGCGCTTCTGGTCGGCCAAGTATCGACGGACCTGATCGCGGTCCTCTTCGGCTTGGAGGAGGGGAATAAGGTTGATGCGAGCCCACATCTTTTCACGGCCGAGTTCGCTGATAGCTGTTAGTATTGGGTTCGGTACGTTGTTTCTTGTTGCAGGCAATCGTAGTCGTGGAGTGTTTATAGATTGTCGGCGTGTTTTGTAGATGCATGTTCGGCTAGAGGGAGAGATTCAACGTACTTGGCCTCGCGCATACCGCCGATCAGCTTGTACCAGCCGTAACCCATAACAGCGCCCATTCCGAGGAGGAGGATACCGGGACGGAAACCCCTCGCGGGGAGGTTTCGCTATAGAAAGTCAGATAAACGTCCACTTCAACTACCTGCAACTGCTCCATGTCTCCTCGGCCCTCGTAATTGATCGTGACACCCCCTCAACCCACACAGAAAACTCTCCTCAAGCCAATTGATCCCCCAAACACCCTCAAACAAGACATCCCCCCAATTGCACTCCCGAAAACCTCCAACGCACCTTGTACTGGACGGGCTCATACCCGCCCCGAGGGGGCATATCCTGAGGCATGCTGGGCAAATATGAGTGTCGCTCGCTGGTCTCGAATGTCGCTACTGTCGTATCGTCCCTCGTGCGGGCGGGCTCGTCGTCTGCTGTCGCGTTAAGCGGTCTTCGGTTTGTGAGGTGATTGATTGAATTGAGCTGCCAGTCAATTCCGGTTGACAGGCTTGGCCGATTACGTAAGGTGACTGGGGAGCTTTTGGTGCTGGGGTGTGAAAGCGTGTTACATAAGCGGATTGGCCAGTAGATTTGTAGGGATTAGCAAGTGAAGGCATCACCATTGCCTTGAAGCAGTTGAGGTTGTTTGGTTTGTCTTTGTGTCTTTGTACTTGGACGACTCACAGGAACAAAAGATGTAAACATGTTTGTATCTCGAAGAATCATATTTATTTACTTGCAGCCTGTCACTGCTTCGTCTTGATCAGCTGGCTCACAGTGACACCTATCCATGGGCCATAAAATCATTATCCGCTATGGCATGTTTGATGAAAACATTTGCTTCGACGAAGTTCCGTTTGAGTATGCTCTATCATATCTTTTAAAATTTGTTGTACGGTGATTGATGTGCGATTTGTTGATCATCAATGCTGCTTCATAGCGTTTACCAACAAAGGCGTTTGCTTCACAGAGTAGACTTGCAGAGATTGCAACTATAAAGACCTCTCCTTCATCTTAGAATGAAAAGACCCTGGTAACGTCTTGACTAGTGACCTTACGATGGAGGATGACATCTCTGAAGGCTACAGGCCAGACCCCCCAGGCAACATCGAAGAGATGTGGCACAAATCCCATACCCCGATATTAGATCTCTTTCCCTATCCAAACAACAAAAGCCCTATCATTCCATCAACATCAGATTTAGACGAAGACTGGCTTCTCGCGGCCTCCAGCAGAGTACGCATATTCATGACCAGCAGCAGCAGCCCCAACATCCGGGAATACAAGGACCAACACATCCAATTCTTCTTCTGGACTGCTCTTGACCGTTCAAACCGTCGTTACAAAGATATACACGCCCCAAACGCACAACTCTGGGAATTCCACGATATGCACGGTATGCTGGCCTGGTAGCGCGAGATCATGCACTCCCCGCATCTCAAAGAGACAGAGCAAGCCCACGAAGATGGTCTCTGGCGCGATGTGCTCCTCAGTTCGCCCTGGTTTGACTGTCCTATTTTCGATGACTTGCTGCACCAGCCACAAACAAGAAGTGACGGAAAGATTCGTATGGTGAAACGAAATCCGCATTTTGTGGAGCTGGAGGACGAGTTCTTGGAGAGATGGTGGCTCAAGGCGGCCAAGTTGAAGTTGAGGAGGTTTGACAATGGGGATGCAGTGCTGCCGATCACGGCACAGAGCTACATGGACATGTATGGGGAGAAGGCCATGCAATGGGATATTGAGGAGGAAGAGGATGCAAGTCATGAGGAGACCGAGATCGCCATTAGTGAGGGTATACAGAGAGAAGACGAAGACGTTGATGATGAGGAGTCTATATGAAGACGAATTATCTGGAGAGGAGTTGACGGTTAAGAACTGACTGCAGATGAAGATGGATTGAGGAGATTGATTAAGAGGTCACCGTGTTTCACGTCTTTCCACACACAAAGGAGTTATATTGTAGTATTTGCATAACCGCTTTCAACAATTGAGCATGTAGGATGTCTCTGAACTTCTCATCCGCAATATCTTACTAACTCTACCGCCGGAACAACATCTCATCAAAGCTTCCTCTCTTCAGACGAGAAGGCTAGTTAGGACACTGCGTTGCAAGCAGAGAGCAAACGAGCCATACTCTCTGACAGACCAGAACTATTGATGAGAACGCTGGGCATGTAGTAGCTCATGATGCCTGGACCTTACTTGACTTTCTCTCGGTCCCCATCGACCCGAGATGCAGTTGTGATAAGTGGTAATGCTACAGTAGCCTGAGAGGAACCTGAAATGATCCCATGCTTGAGAAAATCACTCTTAATGAGCGAGTCAGGAGGTTCCCGTGGGGTATTAAGCTTGCTTCTTGCATGCGAATGACTTCACCTGGAGACGACAAGGATGCCATTCCTCCTCACGTGTTGTTGACATACAATAAGTTGAGATATTGTGAACGCCTCTATTTCCACAATGCAAGCCATTCTAATTACTTAGCCATCCCTCCAAGGGATACTATTTTCCAGTTGCATCTCTCTCAAAGACAGGTCGTTCACCACATGCTCCAATCCTAAACATGAGATGGCATTGGCGTGAGACGTGATCACAGGCCAGGTATCCTTATTCTCGATACTCCAAAAACACTGAGGATGCACGGTTTCCCAAGCACTGTACACTGCAGGATCCAGCTGCGTGCCCCCCTTTGCCTGCCACGTCACCGAAGCATTGTGTTGATGCTTGCGATATGTGAAGGCGCATGCTTCATCGACTCCGCCGTTCCATATTGTAAGCCTCTCCAACTTTGGCATACGCTTGGCCATTTGCGCAGCTGTTTGTAATAGCCCGTGGATCTTGAAAGAGTCGCCATCACAGGTGAGAAGTTGGGACGTCAGCGTGAGGGAACGCAAGTCGGCCCATAGCCAATTTTCTCGACACTGGCCGAAGAAGTCGACGGCGTCAACCATGAAGGAAAGGGAGAGACTCTCAAGCGAAAGACTTGCTACAGCGAGTTCCCGAGCAAGTGGTGATCGCTGCCATGGTACGTTGTATGGCGGAGGCATGGGCGGCAGGAAATGGCGTCCATACTCAGCTATTTGGTGATGACGAGATACCGCGTTAAAGTACTCATTGCGGTCTTGAAAGAGTGTCATGGACTTGACATTCCTGAAAGAATCAGGGTGTAAAAACAGGTTTCGCGCAAACCTGCCTAGGTGATCGGTTCTGCAGATTTCCAAGACATCCCAAGTCTCGAGGGAAATTTCTTCCAACCGGGGAAGTCGCTTGGCTATGCAAGACAAAGTTTCTGGTGAAAACTGACGCCTGCAATGTCGAGGAAGAAGAAACTTAGTAACGGCTTGGACAGAGGGAGTAGCATATGGCATTTCGAAGTCCAAGCTGTGAAACAAAAAGTCTAGTGCCTGGCGGTGAGGCGCTGCGAGGTCCCTGGGTTCAGAAGTCCCTGAAAGATATATATCTTGGTCTTGTTCCCCTGGAGCCCCGTGGTGATGCCCCTTGAGCCACTCCCATGTGTAGTACATAGGCTCATACACATTGATCTCTAGCGTCAGGTCGTTCTGTGCCGGCCAGGACTTCAAGGCACCGAATAACCATGCTACAGCATAGCCGATAGCCCGATCCTTTGCGCTGAGATTAGAGTCATTGTTCCAGAATTTAGGATGCTTGGTGTGCTCAATGTTGAGCCAGATGTGTTTGACAAGTCGTCTATGCCGATCACTCAGCCGGCCAAGACTATGAAATATCGGTGGACAAGCATGACTAGGTTCCGGAATTAAAGCTTGAATACGAAGGCGCCGAAAGGTCTTCTTCTCAATGGCGTCGCGCCATTCTATCGAGACAGGAGCATAGAGCGCGATACGGTCGTGAAGAACGACGTAACCCAAGATTATGCTGCGAATCTCTTGAGGGACTGAGTACCAGCGAGTCATTTCGTTTTATGTGGGAGGGAGAGTTCGTCTTGAGAGGATATGGTTAATAGAGGTTGAAGTGGACGAGAAGTAGACGAAGTTGGGAGGGGGAAGCATTTATATTCTGCTTACGAGATTCAAGATCCTAATCAAGCTGTAGTGCCGTGACGACTTTTCGATCAAGTGTTTGGGGGAGTTCACGGAGGCTTCTGAGTTATTCGCCAAACTCACAGCTTTAACTTTCCCTACAATGAAGACTAAACAACCCACATGATGTGCTCGACTCAATAAAAAGAGGTACGAAAGCATGAGGAAATGGTATATAAATGGTGTGATAAACTCTAGCGAAAGTACCACGTGGACGACTGAGGCTCGCAATCACAGCATTGAACTGCATTACAACAAGTTCATATAGGCACCAACTTTCCAGGCTCATCATCCAAGTCAGAGAAGCAAACCTCGCTTCTGAGTTTCCAAGAAGAAGTAGTGTTATCTTCGTACATAGTCTATGACGTCTAGATCATACGTCTATCTACAAGCCATCCATCCAGACTCCAAATCATAAAATACCAGAATTAAGCCATCAGCCAAATGCATGAGAACAAGCACACAACTAGATAAAAGCATCAAAGAAATCCTCACACATAAATAACAGTTCGTAGCGACAGGTACATCATGCCGCAGCAGTTGAAGGCGCCTGGCTTCCCAAAGACAGCGGCTTCTCAGTGTCTACTAAACCCTCACTCAGCTTCTTCGTCACGGCGTCAGGGTCTGGCTCGTCTCTCCCGACGAATGTCCAGCTCTCTTCTGTGTCGTCGTCCTCATTTGCGTCGTGCTGTGCGGCCTTACCGGCGTTGCGCTTGATGAGACTCTTGGCGTATTCGAGATCGCGGTAGATGCACTGGATGGCGCTATCGACACCCGATTCCTGTGGATGTTAGTGAATTGTGGAACTGAGAGTTGAGGGAGACTTACACTGCGGATCTGTTCGCCAAGGACACGAGCCTTTACAATCATGCGCTCATTACGCGTCACTTCCCAGAGGGCTCGACCGAAGCTGTTGGTACCCCATTTCTTCACCCAGACCCCAACTCCAAGATCCTCAACTCGAGTAGCAAAGAAAAACTGGTCGCCGAAGAATGGACGAATAATGGTAGGAATACCGGCACGTAGACTGGCGCCTGTTGTTCCAGAACCACCGTGATGCGCAGCAGCATCAATCTGACTGAAGAGCCAATCGTGTGGTGCGGAATTGATCACATGAATCTCTGGAGGCATCTCTGGCTCTTCGGGGCGAGGCTTGGACGGGTCGTCTTTCGGCGAGATACGGTCTGACCAGCCCTTCGACAGAATGCACCGAACATCTGCCTTGAGAACAGCGTCGATGACTTCTTGTGTCATCTTGGCAGGGTCCTTGACAATGATGGAGCCAAAACCGACGTAGACCAACTTCTTTCCATCCGCCCTGGCCTTGGCGATAAAGTCCTGCAGCTCCTGAGGCGGCTCCCAGTCACCCCCCTCATTGAGAAACCAGTAGCCAGTTACTCTAATCCAATCCGAAAAGTCCAGAGGAGGTGCGACAACGCTAGGACTGAAGTTGTACAAGAAGGGCACCTTGTTGGGCTGCATCTTCTCAAGATTGGTGCTGGGCAGACCAAGTGTCTTTCTTCTCCATCGATTCACCTGGTAAGCAGTAGCCTTCCAAAAGATGTTGTCAAACATGACATATGTCATATAGTTATATGCACCTCCCATCTTGTGCTCAGGCATAATAAAAGCGTGAGGATATGCTCGTGTCCTAGTCCAAGGCATAGTGAACGCTCGGAAATAGGGAATACCAAGCTTCTCCGCGATGTGAATGCCAGCCATGGCAGAAGGAGACTCAATCAGAAGTTCAGAGCCCTCACATGCTGTGTAAGCAGAGTCAAGAAGTTCGTCAAGCCATCCTCGGAAGGTCGAGTTTGCCTCCCGAAGGAAAGCCCAAGTGAATGTACCATTCTCGATGCAAAGACGCATTAGCTCACCAGGGTCGCCCTCAACTCGTGCGAACTCGATCCCATGTGACTCAATCCACCCTTGGAATTCCGCATGTGTGGCAATCCGAGGCTTGTGGCCTTCAGCAAGAAGACCCTTGCACAAGGCGATGTATGGTTGCACATCACCTCGAGATCCGATGGTGAGACATGTGATCTTCATCGACTTTTGCGGTTTGAAAGCAAGACCGGATGAATTGGGGTTGTCAAATAATATTGTTGGGGCGTTCGAAACTCCAGAGGTCTCACGTGGTAGCTCTAGCTCATGGTTGACAAACTCGTCCTGTCGCGCAGCCTTCAGGGCGTCACGCTCCGCAATTGCAGCAGCAGCCTCTTCATCGTCTTGCTCCTCGTGGTCAAGGAAACCAGACTTCTCAAGAAAACGGTTCGTCTCCATGAGTTGATGCAGCGTCACCGCACAATCATCTCGGAGCCCTGGTCGTCTAAACTCAAAGAATAGCTCCTCATGACCACGGATGACGACCGTGAGACCGTAGTAACCGAAACGGAAACCCTTTTCCTTGTGGACATTCTCGATATCCTTCAAAGGTAGGATAAGTTTTGTCCTTGTGCCAGGATACAAGCTTCGGAAGCAGAATGATCGATCACTGATGTAGAACTTTCCATAAAGAGGCAAGACCTTGAATATGGCCCCGAAGTACGTTGCGACAAGCTTCTCTGACTCGGGCAAGGTGAAATGCGCTCGGAATCGGTCCATGGCGGTCTGTGTCTTGTCTTCCGCGTCCGAGTCGATATCTTCGCCATCATCATCGGTCTTGAGCTCTTGAGGCTCATCGTAATGCCTATGTTCTCCTTTCCACATCCCATGCACCTTTTCCACATAACCTAGTGATTCGGTCGCAAACATAGAGCCCATACGCTGGCTTGTACGACTTAGATACTCCGCAAAGGCGTTGGCTCGTTGTAGGGGATATGCTCCTATCTTGGTGATACTGTTGAGTGTTGGTGTTACTGGACGCTGAGAATCACTCAGTTCACCACCCATTTCCTGCATAGCACCTGTTGTTGCTGCATGGTGCATGTGGTGAGGGCGCTCTCGGTTGGAAGTAGAGTTACGAGGTGTTTTCTTCCCAGACTGATCACGCTTTCTAGACGCCGAAGCGGAGCGTCGCATCGTCGGGCTGTGAAAGACCTCGCTCCCTTGAAGAATCTGGCTCGCGGATGGATCCTCAAACGAAGATGGTGATAGCGTGGAGATACTTGGGTTGTCGATCGATGAATTAATAAACGAATCTCCCGAGTCCTGAGCCTGTTGCTGTTTGGGAGTCGTGTTGCCGCGTTGATGACGACTCGTTGATCGTCTGGTGCCGCTGAAGCTCCTGCGAGGGCTAAAGTCTCCGATGGAACTTGGTACATCCATACTCTTGCGTCCAAATCTCCTGAAGCCGTCAAAACTCGACCGTGGAGCATCTATACTTGCTCGAGGGCTCAGTTGGCTTGGTGAATGAGGCGATAATGGCGACATGGGAGCCAGTGTGGCCTTCACGGTATCGGGAAGTTTCCCTGTATGTAGTCTGTCAATTTGGGGAAGATGACGGCTTGCTGCCATTGATGTCCGGCCAGATGGAGATTGAGAACTCTCGTTCTCTTCACGGCTAGACACAGCTTTCTCCGCTGACCGGCTTTCTGCAGAAGCCTCAATTAGGATCTTGAGCACATTGATGGCGTCCTTCCCAAAGCTGAAGAAGGAGAAGAAGTACTATGGCTGTTAGTAGAGGACATTCTAAGACTCTTGGGTACCTACCTCATCAATGGCATATGTCTCGTCATTGTCAATGACTCTAACCTTGCAAGTATCGGCAAATGCAATCATCTGAGTATCTTCGATATCGATCACATTTTTAATCGGTAATGAGATCTTGACGCTGTCGCCATCGTTATGACTTCGAAAGATGACTCTCTGCAGGCTCTTGACCCATTCTTTCGCACTTGGAGAGCTGTCGGCCTTGAACTTGTACGTTCGATGATGCGTCTCAACTGTGAAATGTAGACCTTCCTTATCCTTGTCCACAATATTTGCTGAGATGCCGTATCGCAGGTCAATCTGCCCATGGGGGAAGTAAACGTCTGTTGCAGTCTTGTAATATGCCAAAACATCACCCTTTAGTCGGAACCAAAACCTTGTGTAGCTTGGGCTACGTTTGCCACTCTTCGATAGATACCCTGACTTGGCGGCCTCGTTCTGAGCTTCTGTTAGTAACTATCTCAAAATCGGGGAGCCTATGACATACCGCCTTCTTGGGGAGATATGCGTAAAAGCAGATATGCTTGGAAGTGATGTACATGTATCCTTGAAGAAGGACACTTTGTAGCAGCCAGCAGGGGTATTCTATGGCCGGTTAGCATACCAAGACAAAAAGTCAAGACTAAACTTTGACAAACCCTCAATGACTTGCTCGTATGTATCAAACTCGAAAATCTCCTTGAGCTTCTTTGCCAGAGCCGAGACTACCTCGCCATCACTAGATCGGCTAACATCAGATGATAGCCGATCCAGATCGAAGCTGGGTCTGCTAGACAAGTCCGCCTTGGCCTCCAACATCCTGCTCATGACACCTTGCGTATCTTGGCGGGTGAGTGTAAGAGCTGGTACAGGTGACAAAGCCCCGTTGTCTTCCACGTCAGATTCATCAGCTGTCTCAACCGGAGCAGAGAGTCGAGACGGTTGGGATTTATGCCGAGATCTAAGTTTCGGCAACGCAGGTAGCGACCGCAACAACTTATGCTCCGAAAGTTTCTTCCTTCTGTGCCCTTTGTCCTTTCCCTTGCCTCCTGGCTGTAGGATCGATGTTTGTGCGATATGGTCACGGCTATGTTGTGATGCTGATCCTTCACCCTCTTCGTCACTACTCATTCCATCGAATCGATCATTGAAGTCGACACGAGAGCTAGCAGTCGCAATAAGACCAAATATGCTTTGGTTCATGTTCATGAACATCGGTGGTCCTTGTGTAGTGTCGTCCTCTTCCTCGTCTTCGGCATCGCTTTCTCGTAGAGGCTCGGGAAATACGGTCGCGGTGGAGTCTTGTCGCTTCCTTCGATGAAGTTCCTCGTGGACATGCTCCTTGATGTCCCCGGCGCCAATGCTAGCTTGGGCTGGAGCATCATCAGCTTGAGAAGCCATGATGGCCTGGTCAAGTCGAGCGGGGCGACGGTCAACGAGCGTTTACAGTCGTGGTTCTATGGCGATCGGAAGGATGGGATGGTTCACGAACGTGTCGCTTCAAGATTTCTTGTGCAAAGTCTAATTAGATCGAGCGTTATATTCTAGGCACGGTCCGAGGATGGGATGCGAGCGGTCATGCAGTCATGAATCTGGACCCGGTTGGCGCCGCAAACAGCCAACGCTATACTATCGTGGGGAAACAATACGACTCGAAGTTGATACCATCCACTGCGTGTATCGGGGATCGTGGAGATTCGCTTATGTGACCGTTACGCTACGGTACGAATGTTATTGTTGGGGTGAACAAAAACAAACTTAAAGAGGAGTTGGAGGAAACAAACATTCGGATCGCAAGGAAACGAACGAAGCATGGATCCAGATAAGGATCACGGCATTCCTGATCAAGAAGGAACCTGACCCTGGGGCTGACGCTGCCTAGGCTTTTAGGTCAATCTGCCTGAATCTATAGTGGGGTTTTAGGGGACGGCTAGTGGACCTGACCTTCTCAGCGGTGGAAATACCCTGGGGAAACAATGAACCCTTGTTATATACCCACTCTTGTGAGTGCAAAATTGCTTATGATTGGCTGGCGGTTTTATCGATAAGGAATGACGCCAATCGGGCGGCTCATCCTTCAACACCGTGAATCGATCACATGCAAGCATTGGTCAAGTGAAAAAACAAGCCCAGATGATGTGAATAGTGTCCTTGCCATGCTGACCATAAAGGCCCTCACTCAGAGAAGAGCGATCAGCTGTTTGTGAATCCACGTCATAATGAATGTCCATGCGATAACTTTCGATGCCTGAGTCAGAGGAACGCCATCACTTGCCATTCACTTTGAGGCCAAATCTTGAGT
Source organism: Fusarium gaditjirri (assembly GCA_013266175.1). Classification (NCBI taxonomy): domain Eukaryota; kingdom Fungi; phylum Ascomycota; class Sordariomycetes; order Hypocreales; family Nectriaceae; genus Fusarium; species Fusarium gaditjirri. The sequence continues at coordinate 64,825 of JABFAI010000215.1, read as the reverse complement.
GGCCAGGATCGTAGAGTCCACACAAACGTTAAAATGTGATCGACTCAGCCTCTATGTACATAAAAGCAATTGTTTAAAACAAGACTCTGATAGTCCTCGACTCTCGTACTCGGATATTCGTATTTTACACTACTCCAACAAACGCGTATTCCGTTCCGCCATTGCCGACAAGCTGATCCATTATCCACGAGATATAGCAAACCAAAACTCCCGCTTAAATGCTGATAATTCCAAGCACCCCTTTTCGAAACCGGTAATCCGAAGCTCACTGCCAGAAACAAAGCTTTCCACTGGACGTTGCACCAGCGACCCAATCGCGCGATGGGTGGAAGTGTGCGACGGCTGGTACTGCAGTGATACCGTCCCCATCGAGCTGAGCCAGTTGGCTTCCGTCTGAAGCAAAAACATCTACAAAACGATTCATGTTGCCAATGACAAACTTCTGAATCCCATCGTGAGGTCGTTTCTGCCATTGAGGCTTGAGAATTGTTACCCAACGACCAGTCTGGTTGTTGTGGCGCACTTGATGGGTAGGTTCAATGCTAACGTCCTGGCCAGGTTTCCAAGACGAAGCGTCTGGGAAGTTGTAGATCTTAATAGTATCGTCATATGAGCTAGTCGCAATATGACCACCAGGACTCCAAGATGCGTGCGAAACAGACAGCCTCGATCCATGTTCTCCGAGGAGGGCAGGGTGCCTCAGGTCTCCTTTGCCTGTGATCTTGCGAAGATCCCAAATCTTAAGTGTGCGATCTAATGATGCAGTCGCGAGCAAGTGAGGTTGGAGCGGATGCAATGAGAATCCACCAATCTTCTGTTCCGAAAGTGTCCAAATTTCGGCGTCATCAGAGGTTCGAGTGTCGAACTGACCGACACCGCCTTCGAGTGTAGAAAAGTACAACATATGGGGGCTCGACTCTGCCATGTCAAGAGCTGAGATGGGCAGATCCTCATTATGATCCGATGGCGCCCATACCTGGTAGGTCTCCCCTTTGTTCAAGTCTAGTCGCCGAATTGATGAGTCGTACGAAGACGTGTAGACGGAGTTGCTATCCTGCTGGGAGAAAACAAATGAAGTAATCGTGCGACTGTGTATCTTGAACGCAGAAATGGTAGGATCAGGCACAGATGCATCTTCGTCTTCATCACTTACTTCAGGAGCAGACTGTGAAGCGTCAAATACGCCCATGTTACCTTCTTTGTCACCAGCAAAGATAAGAGGTTTCGATTCGGTGGGATGAAGACCAAGAGCATACACTCGCTGGGGTGTGATTTTGATGTCTGTTGTGTTCCAGTGATTAGTGACATGCGTCTCGCTTGTGCAAGACACTACTTACCATTTGGAGCCCAGTGTTCGTATAACTTCAAACCGCCCATGCGACTTCGCAGCTCCTTCAAATCCTTGTCGGTGGTTTCCTTAATATCTTCCTCCGTGAACGTTCGGACTCCAGGCTGTGCACCACGGACGAGGCCCTTGAACCCATCCACACCAGCGAGATACTTCTTGCCCTCGACAGCAATATCGTCGAGCTTCAAGTCTCCATTTACTCTCAACCTTTTAGCCTTCGCCTCCGCTGCGACATGTTCGGCTTCGACAGCCAGTTTCCGCTTTATGGTATCATTGTCTGCATCGAGACCAGCGAGTCGTGAGGACTGCCGAGTCGGCATTGCAGGTTCTCGTTTCGCAGGTGTACGGGTCTTCGATCGGGTTGGCGTTGACTTCTTTTGGGGTGCCGGCATGACTTTCTTAGCGACTACGGCGACATCGGCTAGAATCTTCTGGTTTGACGCCATATTCTCTTGTCGCCTGCGCTCAAAGGCGCTCATGGGCGAGTCGACGCCCTTCTTAGGAGGCATGGTCACGGTGAATGAAGCACACGAAAAAAAGGTTGGACCCAAAGAATTTCAAGCACAGGCGACAAGTATGGTTTTGTAATAGCCTCCTCGGAGCAAGAAATTGGAGTGGTTGTGTTGATTTGCGCAAACAGCGAAACTGGAGAGGATCGTGAACGGTGACGTGAAGGGCGCAAACCAAGGCGCGACTCATTAATTGAATTTGGCGCGAAGTCACACCTGGTGCCGACGCGTTCTGCATCCGAGATTCAGCCGAGCACCTCTCGACCAGTATCAATTTTCAGCCTCTGAAAATCTTATGTGAAAATTAAAGGTTTCAGCAAATCCTTAATCACAACGGAAAAATGTCTCGAAATCTTTTGCCGTTCTTGTGTCAAACAAGGACACTACAACTCGTTTGTAGACGTCCTGCGAGCATTAATTTCACTCAAAGAGCTGGAGTGGCGACTTCGACAAGACGACTTAGAAAGACTGATAATTCTGAGATTCCTTTCGAGTTTGACGACGAGGAGACAACAAGTGCAAACGAAACTGAGATTGAACGACAAGGAACTTTGACACCCACGGAAACAGAAATTTTCAAAGGAATTTTTGAAGATATTGCTAAAGGCCGCTTAGCTAAAAACAAAAAGCCTTCTCAGTCTAGTCAACCTCAACCTACAAGTTCAGCAGCAAGCCAACAACAACCAGATGCTGGACGTGGAGGAAACACACTTGTAGAAAGGGCCCACAACTCAAATCTCGGCGATGACTTCCTCAAGCGCTACCCAGCATCTCTTCGAAGAGCTGCCGAGAACGCCCTGGGCAAATTCGAACTTGCACCAAAGCGCGCCAATCTTTACAGCTTGGCTGAGCTTGACCAGGCGGAGAAGAAGCAGATGCGCGAGTGGGCAAAGTATGAGCAGATCAGGGAGAAAGAGAAGAAGAGAGTCCAGGGTCTCATGAAGGCTTGTAAGACAGATATTGAGCTTTGGAATGTCATGGAGGAAGAGGTATTCTCCTTGCCTGAGAAGCTGGGCATTGCCGAGAAAGACACAACGGTAAAGAGGGGGCGGAAGTCCAAGGAGCAAATTGCGAAGGAGGAAGCTGAAAAGTTGAGGGCTGAGAAAGCAGAGAAGACAGAAGGGGAAAAGCCTGTTATGGATATCCATGGACATCTGTACCCTCAGTATCTCATTTACGGGCTCGAGCTCTTTGACACTGCATTTTCCAGATCATCTATTATCGCATTCAACATCCTCCCACGAGTCAAGGAACTTGGCCTCTCCTCCTACGTTCTTGGCGTTTCAACCACCTTTTTCATCAAACTCGCCGAAATCCACTGGAAGCGCTACGGCGATGCTACATCAGCCTTAGATGCTCTTGACGAGATGAAACCAGTTGGTTTGTTCCCGAATGAACAGCTCGGTGATCTCGAGGGTTTGGTTCAGCAGATCTCAGATCACTTGCACAGCTGCACCTGGGGTGCTCAGGGACCTTTTGTTATGGCTATGATGCAGGCCCCGCCCTATGATGCCAGTCTTATGAGCCGCTTGGGACGCATGAAGGGCTTGATTGCGAAAAAGCACTTTTACAATGAGAGAGACGGTCGGTTCGAGAACCGCACAGATCGAGCCGAGCTTTGAGTATGGAGACGTTGATTGATAGGCAAATGACTGTAAGATTATGATGTTGGATATATATGAAAATGTATTTTTATGGTTCTGTAGCTATCTGATACCAAAAGACTCCTACGAAGTTGACGCTGGACTATTTGTCAACAGGGAACCCCCAAGATTTTCTAGCCTGTCTATGATACCCCTACCCGTCTGGATGGCCCATTCAAAAGTCTGCTTGAGTATCTAGCCCTAGGCTCCAAATGATGGGTCCAACAAGCCACAGCCCTATCAATAGACGAAAGGTCTTCTTGTGGGGACATTCTATCCTATTCATCTCCTTCCTTCTGTCACATTGACCTTGCAACATCAAAGGACTATTCCCTTTCGAAAGGTCTCGCCACAGCGGCGTCGCCTTCAACGTCAGGATCAATCTATTTGGCTTTGCGTCAGACTCTGTCCTCGTCCTAGGTCCATCTGCCTCAAGCCCGTTCATTGACACCTGAGATCTCCTGATCGTCCGAGCCCCAGTCCATCCATAGGCCATCATGCGCAGTTCATCTACCAGTAGCCATACCCGGGTTTGCTACAGGCACGCATCCCTGGGCCCCTATAATGGTTAAAAGAGCAGCCCCTTGGAGGTTACACTATTACGAAAATCTTGTTGCTGTATTCAACCCCCGGGAGCTTCCTTAAGTGCGCCCTCCTGAATGCTTCCAATGCTTTCCAAATAGGCATCTCACTTGGAATCCCGGATTTCCCTTCTAAAGTACTCTTCGGCACCCTTAGCTGCATCCTTCTTCTCTGGACACGTTCTCTGCATGGGTGTGTTTTCATACCAAGGATCGTATATATGTATGTTATGGTAGACTTCGGCCTACGACTGGAGAGCCAGACAGGATCGACAAGCCACGGCCTGTCATCACAAGAACGTCTTCCGTGGTTACAATGTTTGGCATTATCATTCCTTCCGTGGCCCAAAATCGGCTCCGACTGACGTGCCAACATCGCTCCCACTCACTAGCTTGGAGCTAGGTCCCTGCAAAACACTATGACTTACTTGAGAGCTCACCCAACACATTGCCCTTGGGGCCGCCACTCTCTTTGAGTCTGAGAATTCCACTAGATGGAACACGGTCGCTCTCAATATCTGTCAAGTGTGCTATTCTTTCCTCATCCTCGAACCCCCACTCACTATGGCTTGTATACCCCTGTGAGCGAACTGAAGGCCCATACTTTGCCAAACACACTCAAATTGGTCTGCAACATTTCTGGAATGACATAAACCTTATGGCTATCTTTCAAGTATTCTTTCTGGACAGTGTAGCCCAGCAGCGTTTACTCTCCGAGCCATCCTATTGGCGACCCTTTCTTCGTCTTCCTCTTCTTTGGATTTACAGAGGTCTTGGCCAACTTCGGATATCTGAGTTGTCTTTCAAATTTGTGTTGTTGTCTCCTTTGAAACAGAAGCAACTGTGACAGCTTTAACATATGCTGATCTATCAGAATTTTGAGCGGCTCACCAGCCCCGAGAATGCTTTACACTTGGGAATCCTCCTATACAACAATCATTGGCTGCTATTGGATAACGGCACCATCCCGAACGAGAATGCTTGCGTGCCCCTAGGATAAGCGCCTTGTCCACCGTACTATGACAAGCGTACAATCCTTACCAGTGGGCCGTGTATCACCATACTTCCATCTTCTCATTGAGGAGTTCTCGACTGTTAGCTCCATCAAAATATCCGCTCGAGGTACATTTCAGCACCTCTCTTTTCTCTGTGTTGTTCCTCTCAGTTAGACGCCAGACCTCGTTTAACACGATCTCAACCAGGCCTTCCTTACCAGCAGCAACCTGCAAGCCAATTCGACCAGCCGTAGTATCATCAAGGCCAAATTTTCTGAGTATCTTATTGCGTCTTAACCGCCATGTCTCAAGTCACTATATTTCGCCCGGTTTCCATGGCAGTCTTTCGTCAGTACCTGTTCCCGGCCTTCCCACTGTTGCATAACTCTAACGCCCCGAATATTCCCTTCACTCATGTGGATTACCTCCAAATGGCCCTCTCAGGCTGACCGAGAAAATGAGTCTCTGAACGCAAAGCTTAGTCTACAGTATGAGCGCCATACCACAGAGCATCAATACGGACCATGCAGATACCTCTACTGCTGCTAATATCCACCATCGGCAATCTCAACTCTGATGAACTAAGTTCGCCAGCAATTTCCCAACCTTGCGTAGAGTTCCTCCAGGACCCCCTTCCTTTCCTTCAGCATGTCAGCATTGGAGCCTGTGAACAATTATTTGTTGTCCAGTCGTCCGACTGGAAGCCTCTTTTGGGACCTCCACTCCATCATAGGCATTAACCAGCTGTTGCCATTCAATCCGCATTTTTATGCCTTTGCGGATCGATGAGCGTCCCGAGCCGTTAATAAGACGCCTGCCAGATATGCGGTTGGGGGGACAAATAGCAGTTGCTGCCGCCAGTTCCAGCGTCTAAGCACCCCTAATTCCCACTCGAACATGCTGTTGCTCATCCACATTTCTGCCCTCGCACAGGCCAGAAGACCCAGTATGCCGAGGAACTGATTAAAGCATTGCATGTGTGACAAGTAATACCAGACACTGGCGACATAGCTGTAGCTCCCGGGAGCAGGGGGGATAGGCACGTATTCAAGAGCCCCACCAAGCCTTAGAGGTCCTTTCAGATAAAGCTTGACCACAATATACCACGCCCGAAAACCAGGAAATACCCACGTGGCTGCAAGGGCGGTGATCAATGGCCACGTCCTAGTCAGAATCATCGTCATCGGGGTTGCCAGGGAAGATGACGCGCCACCAAAGTCTGATCGAGATGATAGTGCAGTAAATAGCTGGGAACAGTAAAGGATTCTTGTGCCAGGCTATAGGAGAAGGAGTCTGCTGAAATAATATGTCAGAAAGCAACTAAACAAGACATGCAACATATGACACCTACAGGCATGAGAAAGATGAATACACTAGAAAATTGTAAAATCTAGATGTGGCTAAAAGTGGCGGTCCTCTGTCGTGGCAGTGATAGGTGTGTTTGCGAGGATTTTATGAGCAGGGAGTTGTTGAGTGGCTTTGCGAGAGACTGAAGTGATAAAGCACCCAGAGGAGCTGGGTCCGAAGTGTAGAGTGTAGATCGTGGATTGGTGGTTGTGCTTGTCTTTTGTGGTCCGAGGTTGAGTGAGCAGAGGGAGATTTCTGTGTTTTGCTTCAGCAATGAAGGATCTGCCGAGAAGCGTTCTTTTATACCTCAAGAATTTCGGTTGGTCGTTGGTTGAGTCATCATGTAGCTTTATTGAATGTAAAAGCATAAGGTAGGTAGTGAGAGATCCCAAAAGTCTATACAGAATAGTGTCAACTAAAATTGTCGCCTTCACCAATTAGCATTATTAAGGACAACTCTATAAACGTCGCTCTTGGCCCTTGATATGAGCGAGGCGCATGACCTAAGCATCATCTGCCAGATCTATTCACTCAAAATAACACACTTCAGGCAGCATACCAACTATCCACACAACAGCCTAAGATATTAAAAGGTAGAGTGCAAAGTGAAACCTAGATACCAGCGGTGCCCTTTCGCAGACTGGCCTCACGACTAATCGAGAGCGCGGCTTGGCCACCATAGTGCGCTTGCCAATTATGAGCAACGTCGACTTCGTTGGGTATTTCTAGCGATTTGGGAGACTGAGACCGCGTTTGTCGCAGGGTCATGTAGACCCAGAGAGAAAAACATGGTCCCTTCTCCACTTGTACAGACTGACCCCCTTTATACCTGGGTATTATTCCCATTGCCGGGCAGCACAAATGATGCAAACAGTCTTGCCGCCCTCAGCCATCGAACGTGACCAAGATATGCCGTGCTTGTGTACCTAGAGGCGGAGAGATGAGATGGCGAGGCAAGAAATGTATAAGGAAATCGGTATATGGAAATATGCCGATTTCCTGAAATGGTCTACCGTGGTTATTATATTGGAAGCACGTCGCTCCCTTCTTTAGGTGTGCAGTTACTTTGCCATCTCATCGATGTGAAACGCCTCTTGGGGATGTAATATTGGCCGACCAGTACAAGGTTTCACGGCACAGGCTTAAGTAAGGATTTCGAAAGAAAAATCCGGAGGGTTTTATATCGAAGCCACTGATGAATATCATCTGTCGTCTGCTAGAGCATGCACACCGACCAACGACGTTGCGAGACGCTCACTTACAGGGACCTGAACGGGCAGCCAAACAATAATGCAGAACTCCAGCATTCTGAATCCGAAATCTCTTGTTAGAACCCAATTGTCATCCGCAATGGTGATACAAGCTCACGGTGGATAAATCGGCCCCAAGAAATGTGACTGGGCGCGGTAGCGAGTGGTGAATATAAGCCGTAATATCATTCGCCACAGCATGACAACGTGGCCGAGTGGTTAAGGCGATGCCCTGCTATCTCTTCGAGACATCATAGGCATTGTGTTCGCACGCGTAGGTTCGAATCCTGCCGTTGTCGATGCTTTTTGTTTTTTGCATCATAATTCTTTTGATACGTTTTATCTGCTCAATTTTGTCATAATCGACAGGTTCTTCTGTGCTGGCTTGAGATGATTGATGTCATGGTGAGCCGACTGCTTGTTGGGAGCCCATGGAACAACGTAACCAATTAGCGCCCCGTGGTGGCTCGGAATTATGGACCGCTGTTTAAATGCTGACAGCTTCAACGCGTTCAAGAACTCCTTTTAATTTGCAATAATTGCCAAAGCAGAGGCGTATTCAGATACCATCCATATAGGCAATGGGCTCGTTTTTGTCACGGAATGAATTCCCTGTCGAGGGCAGAGTATGCCGTTCTACTCCCTCAGTGCAGCCGCCCCCGCTAACACTTTGCAGACAGTCCTAATTACAGGCGGTTCCAGAGGTCTCGGTTTAGCAGCAGCGCGCCAACTCTCCTCCAAAGGCGCGCATATAGCTATAGTCGCCCGTGACCCAACCGTCCTAAAAGAAGCTTTCACTCACGTTGAAGCATCTGCTCACTCTCCATCTCAGCGCTTCTTCTCACTCACAGCCGACGTCACCAAAGCTTCAGAATGTTCTCGTGTCATTGCAGAAGTGACAGCCTGGAACGATGACAGTCCTCCGGATATCGTCTGGTGTTGTAGTGGAAGCGCGCACCCGACGCTGTTCGTTGATACACCGATCGAGCAGCTTCAGACTATGATGGATAGTAATTATTTCTCGAGTGCATACATGGCCCATGCTACGCTCAATGCGTGGTTGAGGCCCGCCATCGATGGTCTCACGAAGAAGAGTACAGAAGCCAAGATACTACCTGCTCGTCATATCATCTTCACGGGCTCTTTTGTTTCGTTGTACAGTTTTGCAGGTTTCACACCCTACTCACCCTCCAAAGCCGCTATCAGATCACTCTCAGACTCTCTTTCACAGGAGATGAACTTGTACGCAGGAGCTCATCCCAATGAGCCCCGCGTGCGCATCCACACTGTCTTTCCCGCGACAATGCCCACAAAGTCCCTTGACGAGGAGAATAAGGTCAAGACAGATGTTACCAAGGCTCTTGAGGAGGGTGACCAGATCCTCACACCGGATGAATGTGCTCGTGGTGCAATTGCGGGGTTGGAGAGAGGAGAAGAACTCATCGCAACGAGCACTATTATTAGGCTCGTCATGACTACTGTCATGGGTGGTGCTATACGTGGCGGATTTTGGACGGGCCTGGCAAATACATTGCTGAGTTGGGTTGTGATGATTGTCATGGTGTTTATTCGGTGGGATATGGACGTGAAGGTCAGGAATTGGGGGAAGAAGCATGGGTCGAGTGGTATGATATCCAAGGACAAATGAGGAAGACGGCGAGAATTTGTTTCGCAAGATGCATGCATGATTATACCGCGCGCCTGCATAGAAATCCTGGCTATCGAGATTGGAGTTGTTTGATCGATCGAGCAAGGTACAACATCACTAAGCTAAGTTGTCCCGAAACGAAGGGCTGCTTAGCATTGGGCTCTCGGTTCCGCTCATTGATGTGTCTTCGTACCGCTCTCCCTTACTGTGTTGGTTGTCAGAGTTAGAGCATGATGGATGTGGCGCGTTGCACGAACTAAGCCCTGTCTCATTCCATGACCTGAAGGTCCCCGAAAGCTGCACATTGAGGAGTCAGCTTCGGACGAAGACAGAGAGTTGTTGAAATAGACACCGAACTTGAAGTATTTGTAACAACGACGATCTGTAAACCCCTTCAGCACCAAGCACACACGGTCGATTGCCAAGTTGCTATAGAATAGATGACAATATCGGTCATCTCTTCTGCTAAGAAAGGCTATTTTGCAGTTATCTCTTTTCCCAGTGGAGATTGTTTCAATCTGGAACTGAGGGACCCAATTGAGTGAGGCATAGCCATGATTGCTAGGCTAGGCTGACTGCAGGCAGTCTTACATGCATAACGTAAGACAAGGATCCATATCTGCACAGCCCCTAGAGGCAGCCGCAAGGCAATCCACGACCAAGTTTAGTCCTCAAAAGCCTTCGATCTATGGCCACAGCCTCAATTGAGTTTCCTTTGTTTCTCTCCTCTCAATTGTGTGCTGATTGACCACCCATCGCTCCTAATGGACCCTCTGTCAATCATAGCTAGCATCGCTGGTATAGCGTCAGCTGGTGCCCAACTCTCAAACACTCTTTTCAAGCTTTACAAGACAGTGAAGAATGCACCCAAGGAGATCCAATCGGTCGCCATTGAGATGTCTGGCTTGACTTCCACTCTTGAGCACTTACGCGACATCATTAGAACAGGGCAATCCTATGCAAAGCCGCAGTTTTGTGAAGCTGTTCGACATGTCATTAAAAACATTCAGATGACGCAGCAAGAAATCGAGAAGATGGTGGCCGATGAGAGTATGTTGCGGAGGGTCAAGTGGCTCAAGGCTGCAAGGTTGCTTTCGGATATTGATAAGCATAAGGTCACGTTGACTTTGCAGATTGCGATTCTTTCAGCTGCTGTTCTAGTTAAGTCAACCAACGGGTGAGTATCTACATGGCAAGATCGAATAGGAGTCCTGACGCCTATAGCCGTTTATCTGTTCAAGAGAAGGTGGAAAACAGGTTCAAGGCCCAAGCTGAGAGTCTCATCCTGGCTGGCCAAGCTTCGCTCCAAAATGACGAACCAGAGCCAATTCCAGACCCTCCCCAAGAAAGAGCACCAAGTCCACCAATTCGCACAAGCAAAAGACTGCCAAGTCCGGTCCGTGATTCCGAGATTCCTGGACATATGCGGACCGAAGAATTGTACGCCCAGGACAACGCCTTTCTTTCTGCAGATGAGAAAGAAGAAGCTCATTCGGCACTTGCGCTAAGTGTTAAGGAGCCAATACGCCCAGAAAGGCGGTATACTGTTCCTGCGCTTGATGAGAAAGATGAGGAAGGCCTGTCCTCCGAATACGAAGAAAGAGCTTCTCGGCATCGTAGAAGCTCGGGGTTTGATCCACTGTCAGGCCGTAGCATCGCACAGTTTGGACCTGATTTCCACCGACGTGGCGATGCAGCTACGTTCCTATATAACCTTGTATTTCTCAACGAAATACCAGGGAATGGAGCACCAGATGAAAACTCATACCTGAGAGAAGCTGGAAACCACGAAAAGACAGAAGTGCGATATCGACATCGGCATTTGGATGATTCTGAAGACTCTGAACACAATGGTGCGAGTCGTCAGGAGAGGATGACATTTCGAGACCCCCAGCCTCAAGAACCAGGAAGGATTGTTAATCGACTTCTTTTGGCCTGGACTTCACTGAGCGAGAGTGAGGTTGAGAAGGGGAAAGCAAGTAATCTGCCTGATAAAAGCGAGGCATTTGGAGAAACCGACAGCTCCGACAGTGAAGAGTCGCTTTACGGGTCGGAGACAAGTTGGAGAAGAGTAAGTGATCCACAGGTGCTGATAGCGTTTATATATGCTAAGGCTTGGGTAGGAAGCAAGAGAAACTCGCAATAGGTTCCTTAGAGAAGATGTCAAGTACAACGATAAGCCGGAGTTTGATCCTCGTGGTCGCAGGATACTCAGGCCTAGGCGAAGCAGGACACCTACTTTGAGATATACGAATGCGCCACCTCGAAATAATGGCCCTTCACCAGCAGAGGATCCAACTATGCTATACCCAAATGGCGGATACGGCCGACCGTACGGTCAGGCTCGGAATCCCTATGCACAGTCTTACGAGTCTCCGGGCCAGTCAAACTGGAAACCTGGGGCATCATATTACTCAACACCAACCCAGCCGTATAATCCAGAAACAGAGGCAAAATCAGTGAGATCAAGGTTCCAAAAACCTGATTTTGTTGTTCTGCCACAAGCAGATTATGCAGACTCTGAGACTGTGCCAATAACTCCCAAGCTTGACCTCGCATCTGTTAGCCTGGGCATCATGAGGCAAAGCGATGAGCCGATTTGGGACTGTGATGCCTTCATGTCTGAAAACGGCTACCAAGGGAAAGCGATTATGGGTGCACTCATTGGTGATAAATCTGCTAGAAACCCTCATGGATTGGACCTGGCACATACGCTGATGAAAGGAAGAAGTATGAAGCTTGTTTATATACGAGGAAATGGTGCGTTATAATGGTGACTATTGATACGTACAATTGCTGACCAACCAGATCTCGGTGAAACTTGGTTCATCAACGAACAGCCCGTCTTCTTGCAGTTCCTGCATTCTGGGTATTTACCTCAGTTCTACCCAGCAAAGGAGACTGACGAGAGAGCCATGAAGGAAGAGTACGTGGCTGTTGGTGAGGAATGGGCTAGCTTCGAAGCTCTACAACAACTTGGATTAGTTGTCAAGAGACGAGACGAAGGGCGTTTTATGTTGGACCCTAGCACAACATGGGTAAGGCACTCACTTATCATGTTGTTCCACTGCATTGCTAACCTTGAACAAGTCTATGATTAAAGCGCTTGCTACTACGACACTTCAACTGAGGAGCATGCGGCAGAGACGCACCCTCACGTCGACATTTTATAACTCTATATCTACATTTCGACAGAAACATGGATTGGAAGAACCCTCACCTGCTGTGACCACAGACTCTGACACTAGAACGTCTCCGGTCCCGGATAGACGTGCCAGAGTCGAAGATGAAAGTGAGGTCGACATTATCGACTTGCCGATCAAACAAGAACCTAAAAAGACACCGGAACCAACCACAGAGGCCCAAAACAAGACAACTCCTATCACACTCCAACCACAAATTTCCATCACTCCACCATCAACACCGCAACAAATTTCGCCAGACTATTTGGACGCAAGCGAGGTAGCATCACACGTTTCCTCAGGGTCGCGCTTGTTTAGGTTTGTGAAACGCTACAAAAGAGGAGGGAAAAAGAATTTGTCTTTGCCTCTGCATTGGGAGAGTTCAAGGACTAGCAGACACGGAAGTGAGAGTACTGAAGGTCAAGATAACGATAAAAGGCCTCCGACACCAACGGACTCGGGTATTGGAAGTTCTATTGTTTCAGGGCGATAGGCATCTTACTCGAGGCCAAAACTCACGTTATCATCATATATCATTCATGCTCTACATCTATATTTCTATTGTTATATTCGTAGTTAGCATAGCCACAATACATATAAATTAATACCTACTCCTTTCTGTAAAAACGGCAATCGGTATATCCAACAGCATTATCCTCGAATGGCCCATAGAACGTCTTTCTATCGTACGCCTGCAATGGCCATCCATTTCTCAGCCTTTCCACCAAATCGGGGTTACTTGTAAAATACCTCCCATACAAAAGACCATCATACTTTCCACTCTCGACAACACCCCACGAGTTGACATCATTAAATCCGCCAGCGGAAAAGAATGGCGTATCTCCAAAGATGGAACGGAATAACGACAGATCGACGGTAGGTAAGCCCCAAGATCCCAAGAACTTCTGTTTCTCCGCCTCCGAAAAGATCTGCTCGTATCGTGGTTCAACGAAACTCACGTATGAAAGCTTTGGTAAGCGGGATTTCAGCTCACGGCACAGGTGGCCCCACGTCTCAACGCGCTTCTCACCTCGAGCCTGGTTAAACAGACCAAAAGGGGTGAGACGAATAGCCAGGTTCTCTTCACCAATCGCCTTAGCTAGCTCCTCCATAAGTTCGAGTGCAAAGTTGCATCTCTTCTCTTCGGAACCCCCATAGTGGTCTGTTCGTTTGTTGATGTTGGAGGAGAGGAACTGTTCAACAAGGTATCCGTTTCCACCATGGACTTCAACACCGTCGAAACCAGCTTTCATGGCGTTCTTGGCGGCGTTGACGTAGTCGCTGATAGTACTCTTTATCTTATCAACGGTCATCTCAGCAGGTGGGTAGTCTGCGATTTTGACTGGCGTGATGCTGTGAGGCGGGGGATATGCGAAGGTCTCGTTAGGGTCATCCCATGGTGTGGCAGAGGGAGCCAAAATAGGAGTTCCCGTCAGCTGAGGGATATTGGCTCGGCCGGAATGCCAAAGCTGAGCATAGAAGTAGCCTCCCTTGGCATGAACAGCATCTACGATCTTCTTCCAGCCTTCTACTTGCTCAGGCAGGAAGATGCCAGGTACGCCGGGCATGCCATTGCCCTCAAGTGACGGAGGGAGACCTTCAGAAATAATGAGGCCACCATCTGTTGCCCGCTGGGAATAGTACTCGGCCATCAGATCACTGGGAACCCAAAGTCGGTTGGGGTTTTCAGGCGTAGAGTTGGAATTGACTGGAGTTCCTCGGTTTCTTGTAAGAGGCGCATGAATAATGCGGTGCTTTAGATGAATTTTGCCATCTCCGATGTCAAGTGGAGTGAAGAGCTTGGAAGAAGCTCCGGCATCGATGATGTCGCCCATTCTGAAGTATATTACGAAGTGATGGAAGATATCCCTTACTCATTCAGGGGTCTGCGAAGCGCAGATACTTAAACCAACAAAAGTCGACCAACCAGCAATATCAGTGTCCGATATTTCATACCGCGCAGGGTTCCGATAAACCGAAGAGTCCCAAAGACCAATACCAGCCTTGATCCATCGCCTTGGCTCCATAGACGACACTTGATGCCGCCTCGGCTTTCTCCACAGACAAGGACCATGTTTTTTTAGTCTCTGGTTATCTTGGCAAATTCTGTGGACTAATTCAAATTCAAGGCGCAGGATTGAGTTGAAGTATCGATCTTGACGACTCGACGAATCGACGGCTTGTAGCATGACAAACCCGGTCCTTGGTACCGACGTCAATGTTTGGACGATGTAACAGCGGTCCACTCTAAATGGAGATAAGAATGGAGATGAATCTTTGCGATTGTAAGATGATAAGCCTTGATAAGCTAGGGGAAGAAAGAAAAGTCAGTATCTTGATCCTAAATAATAAAATGATTTAGCCTAAATCATTTAGGTAACTTATTATAAGTTTAGGATAAGTTTAGGATGCCTTTTGCTGAGCTTATTTTTACACCCTATATTAAGGGCCCATGTTTTCTTGCTCCCTCAGGATAAGGTCATAGTTGGGTCTGGAACAGACACTAGATCTGGGAAATGGAGCCTTACCATGACAATCTCCACGCGCTTACAAATTCAGATCTTTCAAAGCCAGTTCCCAGTATGATCTGAACAAACGAGCCTTTTCCTGCAAGGTATGGACGTAGATCAACTTAAGGCGTGACTCGGATACGCTTCTGTAATCTTTAACATTTGACTATTGCCACCAGTATTATTCGAATCACTATGGACCACCAGGATTCCTCCTGCTGTGCAAGCCACTCGTATCTCATACCTCAGAGCGATAGGAAATATGATAGGAAAGGACGGCCATTATCAGGCTGGCATACACAGCGAGACCGAAACGCAAGCTAGGCTATACCAATGTAAGTTGGATCCTGGAGCACAAACGTGCTGTGCTATGTCATAGCTGATATCCATTAGACTCCATGTGTTTGGAAAAATAGGGCACCAAAAGAAAGTGAGAAGCGATGGACATTTTCTGGCATCGCAATTTGATATCTAATGGAAGCAAGAATCAGTCTGTTCTAGGATTAAAAGTCGTGAATGGATACTGCTGAGGGATGGTATCCCGAAGACAATTACGCTTTATGGCTGAAAGGTTATGGGTCATAAGTGTTATATCTGCAAATTAGCTGCATCTCTACATGTCGATAGCGCTGATATTGTCTACTAATCCAGAAAAGGCTTATAGCATACGTGAGAGTTTGGCAGTCTAGCCGTATATGATTAACAACCCCCCACAAGACTGAGCCGGAGACGACTTGTACCAGATAACCACCAAGTCAAACGTACCTTTAAATCTCCACGTAGTGGACCAACACAGTAAACTTTTATGGGAGAGTCTGAAGTATATGGGGGCCCTCATATACGTGGGACATGATGGGATATCTCTCGTCTAAGCGATATGATCATGCGACAGATGAGTGTAACGACGAATGCTGGCTTACTACCTAAAACAAACGCAGCCTTAACAGCTCTTATGGAAGTCAACCTTCCTTAACTTGGTTTGAGAAGGAGCCCTACAAATGAGGGTGGTAGACTGTATTTATTCTCCTTGGAGGTTTGAAATTAACAACTAGAATCTGCTTGATTGCTTTTGTTATCGTGCAAAGACACAACCGAGTCGTCTTGTTTGAACCTATTCAGGCCTTACAGAAGGAACTTTACTCAAAACCCTTTCCAAGTATTTCTTTGATACCATATCTCACCTTCACCATCCCAGAGCTGCCTTGATTGAGGCCTCAAGGAGCGCACCGCCCTTTGCTTGCGTGGCGGCATTTGGGTGATAGTCACACCCTGAATCAGAACCTTGAGTAGGCCAATCAACCAGATGGGTCTTGACACCCGTCAGCTGCTGCATCGCGTCCTTAAGAACCTTGACATGTGTGGACTTCTGCGCATCAGCTGTAGTAGGGTAGTAATCGCTGAGGAGCGGAGAAGACACAAAGAAGAACTGAGCCTTCGGGTAGTGTGGCTGTATACTCTTCACCAACTTAACAAGAGCTGTAGTCAAGTCAGCAGGGTTGACTGGCTGGCGCACGTTTAGGTAGCTGAAATCGTTTGTGCCAAGGTTGATCACCACAGCATCAGGCACCCACGAACTGGGAAATGTGAAACTATTGTCTGCGTCGTTGGCTCCGTAGCGTGTGTAGAGGACTGGCATCGTTGGTGACGTGTCAGGAGGGTTCTGGGCATAGTTGCGGATAAGGCCCTTGCCACTCCAAGCGACAACGCTATAATCCGCCTTCAAAGCTCTCGCTGCCACAGCACCGTATGTCTTGCCGTTGTTCTGCAGAACAGCTGAGTCGACACAAGGATTAACGCCATCAAGACCGTATCCAACGGTTATGGAGTCGCCAATGATCTCAATCTTGCGCTTTGGTGCTACATTCTCGACCAGTTGGCCATCTGTGCTAACGCCAGTCACTCGGAAGACACCGAAAGAGGCTTCCGATCGTTTGCGAAGTTCAACAGTATGGGTGCCCTTTGAGAGCTTTGGAGTCGAGATCGATGTTCCCTGAACATTTTTAACGAGAATCGGACTACCGCCGTCGATGATCAAATCTGCGCTTGAGGTTCCGGTGATACCATCAATCTTGATACTAGCGGTAGTTCCCTGGAAAGTGAAAGCCACTCCGGTGCTTGGCCATGTGAGCTGCTTGGTCGCCGGGTTGACTCTGCCTACAAATCGATAGCTCTATACTCTAAGATTAGTAGTGTCTATTGTAGATGACGGTAAGACTTACAGGGAGTGATGCGGCTGACACGGCGGTCATAAAAAGGGTCATTACAGCCACCTTCATCTTGACCGTGGTCTTGTATCTGAACAGATAGCGAGATTTATTACTAGTAAGTCTCTTGATGAAATAAAAGGATGTTTCCTCATCTTATATACTTTCACTAATCTCCTGATCAATCCTAGAGACTTCGGCAGAGACTATCCGAATTTGCCTAAATAGGCAAAGCACGGCTGTTTGCAAGGTTTTGTTTCATAAATCATCCACCACTTACAATGTGCGGCGCCCTATTTAATTGAGGCAAGCCAGCTGTTTCTAGATTTCCCCGGCCCATCGTATAGCTTCCGGACCGAAATGAGAGCTCTAGACTCGAATCTCTCGGGGGGACTTAGGGTGTAGTTCAGCCTCACTATATGATAATCTAGGACAATGATAGGGCAGCAATTGGCCGTTCTTTCTGATACTACTTCTACCTACGGCTGAAATTATAAGTAGTCAACTTCTTAGAACATATCAGTGGAACAGTTTTCGGTTCGCATTGATCCGAAGCTTAGCTTGAACGATAGGACCTGGTTCAGCTGACGGCAAAAGATTAAACCCAGGAGGATGATGAGAAAATAGGACAAAGGACGCCCCCCCAAAAAGCTATTTACCAGCCAGATGCCAAGTAAAAACCATCAAGACGCATCAGAGTTCCTTCTGTATCTCTTCAGGAGGGAAGCCACAATTTGTTCGATCAACCTTGGTGGCCTTCACCTCGACTTTTCCAAGCTCCTCGCCCTTGTTACCCGTAAGCCAGTTCAGGGTATCAAGAGTCGATACGAACCCCTCCTTTGCGCTATCGAGGATAAGCACGGGTCTGGAAGTTTCACCATATGTAAGTATCCAGCAGGAACCGCAAAGGGGAGAGTCCGGTCCATCGATTTGTTCGAGGCCGGTGATCGAACGTGGGATGTCCCCAATTGTTTGCCATTCGGACTGACCGTCCATGATGAGACCGTTCTTGTAGCATGCCAGCTGGCTCACAGGGATCGAGTTGTTATCATAAAGCTTGCTGTATGTGACTATTGCTTGAGTTAGTACCGCAGAGGACAGAGGATGAATCACGGTATACTCTTACGTGACACGGCGGATACCGAGGGAATCAGCAGGCCGACAATAGCAGACTTTGAAATGAACATCTTGGATAGAAACTGAAACAGCTCAAGTCCCGTGATGACTGCGAACAAATAAGAAAGCTTTGGTGTTTTTGAAAAGATGGGAAGTAGCGGGGAGGCCACGAGCCAGGTTGACATAAGCATAAGCGGTTTCACGGTTTTATCAGTATTCCCGTTATAAAAATATCAGTGACTTTGTCCAAATGCGGCGTTGTTGACTGTTGGTTGTTGGTTGTGATTAAGTTCTCGTGATCATATCATGTTGGTCGGCACCTCACTGCCAATTGGTCGCATTTTATCTCAGAACTATGATTTGCTCAGAAAGTTCCGTTCCCCTGCGAATTTTGCGCAAAGGTTTATTTGCTGTCAACTAGGCGAGACACATGCGATCCAGACCGTCTTGGCTCACCAGGGTCATTCGCTTACAGAGGCGTATTATTGGTATATTCCGCTTTTTCCAGACTGGCAAACAAGAACACGACGTAGATGTATGAATGGTTCGGTTTATTTGGTCATCCTCACGGCGATTACTGTTTTCATGAGATTCTTGGCAAGGGGCTAAGCCACTATACATCGGAAGGGGATGTTCCTGAACCAACTTCAACTGGTGCTTCCAGGCTCTCCGAAAAGAGGCGCTGTTATTATAAAACACCGCACAGGTGCTCAGACAAGTACTGCTAGAAGAATTGATACCTGTGGAAATAACTGTGTTCTGCCTGGTGTGTATGTGGATGTTGCTGTTAAAAGCTACACAAGAAGTATTAGCCAGATGTGATGTTGCGGTTGAGACTTGTGGCTAAGTGTTTGAGTATCCCAAGCTACAAGAAGGCTTAGAAAGTTTTTGGATGTCTTTAAAAATCGCTTATGATAAAAGTAGCTTGCTTATGAGATCTTGACGGTAGTTTATGATAAATCAAGCTTGTTTAGTGTATACGTAGGATAACTTATGACAAACCTAGGCACCTAGTATATCTTCGGGAAAGTTTATGATGAACTTAGCTTCGTCTCTGACTAGTTTCTTTCTCATATTCTCACCATAACGAAATATATCATTTCCTTTTACTCCTGATCATGCGCCCAGTCACTCTTTTCTTGTGATGTTGTTCCAAATTTCTTGTATTATCTCAAGACCGTAGACTGTATCCCACGTTGGCCTTTCGACACCCAACAAATGCCGCTTTAAGGTTCAATTTAGATCTCAGATGATCGCCAAAGAGGTGAAGAAGGCGTGATGTTTTTAATCCTCTCTGTAGCCGCAGCATACTCGTCGCCATTGACGTATGGCTCGCCTTGGAGGTTAGAAAATCCCCCCAGCAGAAGAATACGTCGATCGTCGAGCTCTGGCCAGTCCATCCCGTCTTCGATGCAGCCTGGTTGTGGTGGGTTTGGCGGAAGCTTCCTCTCATACCTATCACGGAAGATGTGATAGTATGCAAATGCGTGATATGGATGCCACCGTGGCCTGTTGACGCTTGCTCCATGTATAGGAAACGGGCATGTTAAACCTTCCTCCAGTGGGGTGGTGAGGAACTTGATCAAGTCATCAAATTGTTCCTTGGTAGGTGAGTAGAGAGTTCTCGGGCCTCTAATCAGGTCTCCATGGATCCACATTGCATTGCACTGTTTGATCCCAAATGATCATCAGCTTGATGTCTCTGAGAAGTTAAATATAAATTCACCAGAGAACGTACCTCCTGTTCAGTCTCGCCGCGATCGAATACAACGACGCCACCGAGGATCTTGGACTCAGCCCAGTAGCCAGCAACATCGGCGAGACCATTTGGATACTGTTCAGGATGTCGGTATGCTCGATGACAAAAGGCGCTGGGAGGAGGATCATAGTATCGCCTTGAATCAATACCGTGTTCCTTTTCCTCTAGTACGCTTTGTCTCCAATCTCCATACTCTTGATGCTTATGAGCGCCATCATCGAGGTCAAAGAGATAAGCGCCGATCTGATGGCAAGCCACGGCAACGATTTCGACCAGTCGAAGATTGAATTGCTCGGAGCCTGGCACTGTATCTGAGAAGGCTTTGATTGTCTAACCAAGCCTAAGCTTTACATAACAGAAGATCCCTGGACAAGACGCACCTTAAGGTTTAGTTGTAGTTGTGATAAGTCAAACTGATTTCTGAACTCGCGGGCTTTGTCTACATATCCAGGGCAAATCTCGGTGTGCTGAAGGCTATGGACGGGGTGATCTTTGACATAGTCAGAACTGTCTCTCAGAGACTTTTCAGTGGGGAGTCCATCAAGAATCTGGGCGTATACCAGCTCGGCTACATCCGTGCCCACGACATTCCTCACAGCTCTTTCGAGCAAATTCTGGTGTTCATTGCTCAGTACGTCCAAAACAGCAGGACCTTGTGAAGCTGAAGTTGGACGGGATGTCATGACAAAGATAAGCGCTAGATAGGTTCTATATTACTGGTTAGGAAGAATGGGAGGACAAAAGTGCTCATCATGTCACATGGAAGTGCGGGGCTTCATACTCGAGATCATTTGAAACCATACAATATCGAAATCACGCGAGCACCAGCACCAAGTAAACTCTAGAGTCTACAGGGATGATTTAAACGCACGCATGCATTTCATCAACACTCCTGATGATTGCTTAATATGCCGATGGGCAGGCTAGGAATTGCTGGTGATGTACACGTTGCTTGAGATACAGCTGGTTTAAAACTTTAAGAATACTACTTATCTTGGGAGTCGAATATGCTCGTTACGTGGTTTGCATTCGATAGCTTTGTCTATTGGTGTACGTGTACTGATCTCTGGTGCTCGTGTAAGCAATAAGTACAGCATTGACATCTTTCATAGAGCATTCAACCCTCGCCGTTTCTAGATGCAAGGAGTATTGCTTTTGAAAGACACCAATTCTCATACGGAGCAAAAGACCCAGGATGATCATAACCATAGCATCTCAATAGTAATGCTTTAGCAGCGATGGCCGAGGACATTCCTAATACCTGCTATGATCAACCATGTCGATGGATCATGGTAAAATAAAAGCCTAAAGTCATTGTAGTACGTGTATTGGAATAGTAAAAGGCTATTTTCAGAAGCTCTGTTCTTGCTATTGTTGTTTGTTTCTTATAGATGCGGCTTGAATCAAGGGAGCCGGCTTGGATGGATATCGTGGGGACAGTAAAAATTAGCTTCAACGCCAAAAAGACATACAACACCGGGGATTCGCTGGTCGTCACCGACCCAACTACTAATCCAGCGCTTCGCAGCTTGACTATGGGAGAGCAGACGGGATCCCGTATTTTCTACGAGCTATGGTCGTATGTGGTAGAGGGTGAAGCATACTCACCTGAAGTCGACAGCCTTCACAGCTTGCAGAACCATATTTCTGGAGCTGGAACGGAAAAGAATTCAGTATGGAGACAGTGTGACATTCTTCAAGAAGAGAGGGCAGCCCCTATGTTTCTATACTCCCGGGCCGTATCAGCGTAGAAACCGGTAGCTCTGCTGTGAAGTGGTGAGCTTTTACCGCATGAGAGGTTAATCATTGTGATCTTCCATACCTTGACTCATGACCATCTAACAGGGACTGGTCCGGGAATGAATTCAAGGATGTAGTCCACGTGTTCAGCATTCTCAATCAGAACGACCTGTGAGATACGTACCTCCCATGATAAAGATATCAACTAAACCGCTTTCAGTACATTCATCATTCTAGTTTCTGCTTCCAAAGGGCAGAATGTCCTTACAGACTTGAAAGAGCGTTTATGGATACCGGTCTATCTCCACAACGGTTTGGGGGATCAGACATTGATTAACAAGTGTACGCGGATAAATATAGCATTATTCCCTCTTGGCCTATTCCGATACCTTCTATGGCAGTGTTGTTAGAATGAGGCCAGGGATCCTTGTATAACTGAGAAGAAACATGAAGCGGCCTCATCCTACTGAAAGGCGTTGTTGACTATATCAAGTTTAGGTAGATTCAGTCAACCAGCGACTCAAGATAGCTAGAGAAAGCCACCAATTCGTTGATTGGGAGTCGAATATGACATGCTGCGGGGTCATGTTGATGATGGGCTACAAGTGTAATGCTTGAATGTCCGTGAGACTGAGCCCCGACAGCCAAGATGACACTAAACTTAGAACGACTACAGAGCTACTAGAACTCAAGGCCAAAAAATACTGACGTGATTTGTTTCATCTAATTATGATGGCTTGATGGGGATGATTCGTACTGGCCATTATAACTCTGATCCAGAACTTCTCATTGCATACTTTTCAAAGCACGCTGGTGGTTTATTTATTCTTATCTCACCCATGCACGTGATTTCACCTTCAGTAGGTAAGGATGGAGTAATAAGTTTGGTGCTATTGGTCCAAGCCGAGGGTTTCAAGCTGTTGCGTTATAACAACCATGTAGCAATGCTGACAACACGTCAAGCCCGCCTGTCCAACTCAGAACTGCACTTAATGCTGAGAAAGGACTTTGGTCACTGCCACCACGCATATGCCGTGCATTACAGAGGGGAATCCTTATTGGCTCAAGGATTCTGTGTTCTTAGGTTTGATGCTAATAATATGGGGGCCGTGCCACTGAACCAGAATTGTCGATTCCAGGCGATGCTGACCCAACGTGATCGCCACGTTGTGATTTTTGGTACTTGAGTGAGTGTCTTCAGGTTTCACCTTCCGTTGGGGTAATTTTTGGCTTATTGAGCATCGGGGGCAATCCAAGAGCTTGGCGCTATGAAGGCAAGGACACCGCTGAGTGAGATTGTTTATGCCCGACGGTATAGAAAGCTTTGACGATTATAGCGCCGGATGTCGTCAAACCCGAAGCGGCCGAAGCTGTTCAGTTAGGGTATCTTCCAATTTTAATCTAATCCTTTGACAGGAAAACAAAAAGCATGGTCCTCGGATGGTCGGCAATACAGGCATCACCATGCGTAGTAAGCTTCCCCGACTTGACAAGCACCAGCATCGCACAAACAGATCCCACGGCTTGAAACATAAGCAGCCTGTCAAAAGCACCTGCAGAGCCTCCAACCAATAGGAAGCTTCTTATTCAGATAAAATAAGAATCCCATCACTTCAATTCCACGTTGAGGCGCAGTCTTTGGGGGCTAGTGTAAACCACGCTTACAGCTCACTAAATGCCGAGAAACAGTCAGCTCCCCCCAGCCCTGCTAGAAACAGATTTTGGCCAATGAGAATAGAGGGGATCCTGGTTTGGCAGGTCTCGGAGGAGAGCTCTTCCGGACATGGCTGAGTTGGACAGCTGGTTGCTATTCCCAGCTGATGCGGTGGCACAGAGAGGTGAGTTACACTGTGATGATGATGACTTTTATGAATTTGAAATAGAATTTAGATAGATTCCATTTTCTATATAATGAATGAGATATCCGGTCTACTGGCAATATTCTCATCATCATCACAACCACACCAACAATCAAACAACTTACATCTTCACACTACTCAACAACTCTTTCACCTCACTTTCAAATTCATAACTCATAACCATCAAAATGTTCTCCAAGATCGTCTCCGCTACTCTCCTCCTCGCCGCCACTGTCTCCGCGGCACCCGCCTCCAAGACCGTCCGCTCAACACCCGACAAGACCGTCACTCTCACCGGAGTAACCCACTCCGTCAACGCCGGCCTCGGCGGTCTTCGCTTCGACCCCGACAACGTCGTCGCTGAAGTCGGCGACGTTGTCGAGTGGCACTTCCTCCCCAAGAACCACACCGTCGCCCAGTCCAGCTTCGGCGAGCCCTGCCAGCCTCTCGCCGACGGCAGCGGTTTCTTCGCCGGCTTCAACTTCCCTACCCAGGAGGGCCAGGCCCCTGATGTCTTCCAGATTGTGGTCGAGGACTCCAAGCCTATCTGGTACTACTGTGCTCAGCAGATGGGAAACCACTGCCAAAATGGCATGGTTGGCGTTATCAACCAGAACTTTGATAACCAGGACTTCAGCCTCCGACGACACAAGGAGCTTGCTGCTGAGACCGTCAAGTCGGTCATTCCTCCTGTTCAGCAGGGTGGAAAGGTCATTCCTAACCCCAACCCCAACGGCGGTTTCTAAGTGACTTAGCATCTGAGGTATCAGACATTTGCACAGCGCTTTCTTTCGGATATCGGCTTCACATTGGCGAAGAGGCGGAGGTGAAATACGGGATGGACTAGGATTCGGGCTGGGATTGCATTTACACTTTACATCTCCTTCATTCATTTCGAGATATATATATTCAGACTTCAATAGATTCTTCTTTCACTCATATTATATGCGTTAAACTTGATCTGTGCCTACGACAAAGTGCGATGGCTGTGGCAAAGATGACTGCAGCTTGCACAGCAACATTCAGCCTTGATTCTTTCAAGGGGCTAGCTACTAAGACATTAACTATTTTAAAGTGCCATCACAAGTTAAGCACGAGACATTGAGCACAAAATTATATCGAGTAGGTCTTCAAGAATATCTAAAAAATATATACGCCGTTGAATTCTAATACCCCATCCTATACAAATTATGAATGCTAAATAGTATGATGCAACTGAAAATATGTTCAATAGAAGTCATTACAAGTCTTACGCCCTGCACATGCGACCGTCCTTGGCCACAGTCCAAGCCTCACTTCCAACACCCTTGAAGTTATAGAGGAGGGAGTTAGGATCCCACTTCCTCTTAATAGCATTCAGACGATCCCAGTTGGTACCGTAGAAAACGTTCTTCCAATCAGGCTCATTGAAGTCAGCCTCGTTCATGTAGGTGCCACTTCCGGGAGTAACAGCCTTAAGCTGGGGCATGTAAACCTCTGTGATCTTCTTCTGATCAGCGATCATGTCAGCCCAGCGAGTAGAGTCCCAGAGGGTTCCAAACTGCAGAGAGATAGCGGCCTTGCGCCAGTAGGAAGGAACACCGTTGGAGACGCCAGGATAGCTCTCGAACTTGCCGCTGCTACCAGCGACGAGAACACCAGCAGTACCAAGGCTGCGGAGGGCCTTGTTGAATGCGTCGTTGTTGCTTTCAAGAACAGATCGGGGAATGAGACGGCCGCCGAACTGGAACTGAGCAGCCTCGAGATGGCCACCGGGCAGAGGGCCATTGTAGAGCTCGTAGTGGTCGCGGAAGCTCAGAGTGGTGTAGGAGACGGTGGGCTTGAGGCCAGCACTGGAGAGATAGTCGGTGAAAGGAGCAAGAACCTCGTCACGGACATAGTCGCCAGTGGAGTTGGCGATAGTGACAGGCTTGATGGAGAGATAGGCGCTGGTGAGGATGTAGGTGACAGTAGCATTGTGGTCAATCATGGCGGGCAAAAGCTCGTGGAACTTTGTGACGGCATTGTAGAAAACATCCTTGTCGGTACCAGCAACGAGCGTGAGAGTAGCACCACCAATGGTAGTGGTCTTGTGAGCTCGGACAGTCATGGAAGTGACGATACCAAAGCTGGCACCACCACCACCGCTGAGAGCCCAGTAAAGATCACTGTTCTCAGTGGCAGATGCACGGACAATACGACCAGCAGCAGTGACAACCTCAAACTCGAGGGTGTTATCGGCACCAAGACCGTAGCTGGAGCTGAGAGGAGAGTGGCCACCGCCCAGCGTGAAGCCAGCAAGGCCTACAGTAGGGCACTCACCAGGGACACTGGTAAGTCCCTGGGAGTCGGCATACTCGACACTATCGAAGCCCTGAATACCAGCACCAAGCTTGAAAGCGGGGCCAGTGTAGAGCTTGTCAGCCCATTGAACGACCTCAGTGTTCTTGAGATGATGAGTCCAGATGGCGAGGCCACCAGCACCAGTGGATCGACCAAAGTAGCTAAAAGGCGATAAAGTTAATAAGGTTATCGAACTGAAAGCTGGGGTTGGAACGTACTCATGAGCCGTGTTTCGGACGACTAGCCGGATGTTGTAGTAGCTTGCGAATTGAACTGCGGCAGCTACTTGGCGAGCATTCGAGACCTTTACGGCGTAGCTGACGTAGTTTCCAAGGGTGCAGGGTTTCTCCTCCGCAGTGAAAGCGTCACAGCTCTGATTGGCGAACCAGTTCTGCATCACCGACGATGAAGTCTCAATGCTAATTAGGGTTAATTGGTGGCGTCCAGCGCTAGAAAGTTTGGAACACCTACTGTGTCATGGGCCACTTCCACGAATCCTGGACGGCAGCGCAAGCCGCCTCGTCGTAATTGGGGTCGTGACATGGCGAGCCGAGGGGGACCGTCTTGATGAGAGCGCCATTAACGGTGGTGTTGAACTTGGCCCAGACGCTATCGGCAGGCCAGCACTTGTCGCTTGGAAGACAACGACAGCTAGCGCTTGTGGCGCTGGAGCTATCGACGAGAAGTGCTAGAGGCAGAAGTGCCAAGGAGACGAAGGACTTCATTTTGAGAGTAGTTTGGAGCGGAATGAGTGACAAAGTGGCGTGGTTAGGCGGGACAGAATTGAGTATTTATTCACGAGAATCTAGCATACACAACAAGCCCCTGATCCTGCAATCTACAATCCACGAAGTGCAGGCTCTAGATCCTTCAGCTCTCACCGCGCACTAGCAAGCTCTGTTGACTGTTGGTTCATCTTGACTTCGCAATGCGATGCTGCCCTCGCGCGCGAATAACCCTTCTTGGCAGGTCCCTCATGGGAGATTTGCATTAGCATACCAGGGGGGCCTATATGGGGTTCTGATAGCCGAGTCACCCGAGGTAGAGAAGATTCCAAGCGCCGGAGATTAAATATGAAAGAAGAAAAAACCCATGTTGATCCCGGTTGTTCCAGCCGGAATCCTGCCGTCTTGGCAATCGACGAACCCAGTCATGGCCACGTGTGGATGATCTTTACGGATACAAAGAAACCGGTTGAAATGGCATTGCGGATCACAGAGGGGATTTCGCTCTTAGATATTTGCTACTGAGTCAAGTAGTTTAGAGTCAAAGCACAAAAATCGTTCGAGTTCACCACCATTAACAGAATCTTCAACAGCGGTCCCGCAGTTACAGGGCTAGACCATACTGCAGACATTCTCACGCAAGGAGAGTTTCAGCAAGGAAGTCGCCAAGAAATGAATGCATGATACCCGCAGCACCTCAACGGTATATTCCCCTTCTCAGCTGTCACCCCCGAAACACCATCTGGTCAGTCTAACTCGC
Organism: Fusarium gaditjirri; assembly: GCA_013266175.1. Lineage (NCBI taxonomy): Eukaryota > Fungi > Ascomycota > Sordariomycetes > Hypocreales > Nectriaceae > Fusarium > Fusarium gaditjirri. Next base: position 37,327 of record JABFAI010000215.1, on the reverse strand, counting down.
CACAGGCCCACAGCCCTCTCACCAATCTTTGCTTGGACATAGGCCCGGTGCCATTATAGCTAGCGTCTTTAGCTTCAGGGGACTCTGCGTCTCATTCCCCACTACACCACGGACCCCTTTGAAAAGAAGGGCTAGAAGGTGAGGAGAAAGAGGACAAGGCCCCCCCCCTTAACTCGCAAAACGGTGAATAGATGTTGAGTTATTTCTAGACTGGCGGCGAATGGCTTGCCTAAATGAAGAATCTGAGTCTGCTTGGCGAACGGTGGCGCAATAGGCGAACCCATACCACGGTTTGTTCTCGGATATACATCACCAAGAGGGTCTAGCGGGTATGGCCGGGGCGCAAAGGTAAACAGAGTGGCAGAAGTGGTTCTTGAAGAGGAGACAGACACTCGTGGTGATCTACGGGCCCCAGTTCGGAGAGTTCGGGAATCTGAATTGTTTAATCTATATCGAGACATGATCTTCGCTGTTCGTTTTGCTTTGACCATCAAAGCCCACGATCGTCGTAGAAAACTAGTTTTCTTGTTCTGTAGAGCAAAGCAGAAAAGTGAAAAAAAGATCATCGCTCAAGTGCCGGTTTTAGAGTTCTGACCACCGATTGACGGTTTCATGTTTCACCCACCACTACAGGTGCAGTGACACCTCCCTCATTCCGCCGCCACCACCGTAAACGAACCTGTCAATATCAGACACCAAGTAATGGACCTTTTGTCCCCAATGATAACGCCGTATCCACTGCAAGTCATCAACCAAACTTATTAAGTTCCTCCTGATCCGGTTCCTTGGGACCTCCTCCTCCGCCTTGGCTCAGCTTGTTTTGACCGTATCCAGCCTGTTCTTCTTGACTTGTCCCTTCCCATTATCATGTTTGTCCTGACTCAAAACGCTGGATCAGATCAGTCTGTGCGGGTCTGACCGCGGAACTAACGCACGAATCTGAACCACAGCTCGGGCAGTGACATAAAACTGGGCTGAAGTTCCCTTGCAGACGATCTTGTCTAGCCCTGCAAATACATATCAGTCCACCCTCTCCCACCCAATCCCCAGATCCATCTGTTTTTCCATCATCTTGCTTTTTATGATGCGGCTACTGCGTGGGGCTGTCATTGCTTGCCTTGCGGCTCTGCCGCTGGCTTTTGCTCAACAAGAGTCCTCTTCTGCTGCTGCTTCTGCTTTGTCTGCGTTACCGGAATGTGCTGTGAGTTTTTTTTCTCCTTCTTGACTTTCACATGTGAGCCGTGGCTGATGGGGACCTAGGCAAATTGTTTCGTGTCGGCCGTTGAGCGATCGACATGTGAACTTACAGATCAGAAGTGCATGTGCACTAACGCCGCACTACAACAAGACATTGAAGGCTGCGTCATGCGCGCATGCACGATTCCACAAGCTCTTGGTATGTTAGCCCTAGCCTCTTCTTGTGCACCAACTCACATCAGTAGTCACGAAAAATGCTACTCTCACAGCATGTGGCGTTCCAGTCAGAGACCACTCACCTCAATTCGCTGTCCTCAATGAAGTTATGGCCATCATAACAGGAGTCTTCATCATCCAACGCTTCGGCACAAAGCTCTACTGGAAGCTCCCACTTGGTCTTGACGATCTTTTCATCACGTTGACAATGTGTGTCGCCGTTCCTTCTATCGTCATCAACTCTCGTGGTCTCGCTCCCAACGGCATGGGTCGTGACATCTGGACTGTAAAGCCCGACCAGATCACCCAATTCGGAATGTTCTTCTACATCATGGCCATCCTGTACTTCTCGCTTCAAACGTTTCTGAAGCTGTCCATGCTGTTCTTCTACCTGAGAATCTTTCCGACGCGGAATGTCAGGAGGTTGCTTTGGGGAACTGTTGCATTCACGGTTGTCTTTGGGCTGGTGTTTATCTTCGTGGCCATATTCCAGTGTCAGCCTATCAACTACTTCTGGCTGAAGTGGGATGGACAACATGAGGGAAAGTGTGCTGATATTAACGCCGTTACTTGGTCCAATGCCGCTATCAACATTGCCCTCGACTTTTGGATCCTTGCCATTCCCTTGTCTCAACTCAAGTCACTGAACCTGGATTGGCGAAAGAAAATCGGTGTTGGCATGATGTTCAGCGTCGGTATCTTGTAAGTTCACTTGTTCCCTTCAGATGGTCCCCGCGACTAACATTCATAAGTGTCACAATCATGAGTATTCTTCGTCTTCACGCCACTATCCAAGCCGGCATAAAAACATCAAACGCAACATGGGAATACCTCGCTGTATCAAAATGGTCCACCATCGAAGGCAACGTCGGCATCATCTGCGCCTGCATGCCGTCCCTCCGAATTCTTCTCGTCCGCCTATTCCCCAAGATTCTTGGTACTTCCCAACGCTACTACAACTACGGCAGCAAGAGCAACAAGCAAACGCCTGGCAATACTCACAATCGAAGTGTTCCTCTTGGAACGAATGCTACTTCTCAAGCGGATCGATCACAAAGACGGGTCGACCCTGTGGGCATTGAATGTCATAGGACATACGAGGTGGAATATGGAGATAGTGATGAGACATATTTGGTTCATATGAAGGATATGGATCACAAGAGTGCGAGATCGGAGATTAGGTCAGAAACGTCTCTTTAACGTCGTATTTAAATAATTCCTATGTTAATGAATAAGAAAATAATGGATTTAACTTGCCCACGGGTTGTTATAGACTATCTCAATGATGCGAGCAAACAGGGCGACTAATGAGCTGTAACTTTCCGATATACATACATACAGTGTCTCATAGGTTTTATAGTCATTTAAAAGACGTTTCCTTCTAATTGCAAGCGTGATGTCTTTGAAAACAGTCTCAGTCAGAGTGGTTGTTGATGTTGCAGTCAAGAGGTCGAAGTTGGACGACCATCTTTTTGAGGCTCTGAAGCCACGAAAGCACGAAGAGTCCAAGGCTGCACCCTGGAGACCAACCTTCAAGCACATTCGCTACCAAACTCCCGGGGCTACAAGGATCTATCATTAAACTTTCGAGGTTGACAGGTATCTTCACTGAAGGATGAAGCTTAGCCTGGTCTACCCTACAGCCCCACCCGGCTTAACCCCGGCTGTATCCGCACAATAAAAAAAACCTTTCCTCGCTTCCAAAAACTTTCCCTCCTCAAGCCATTCGCCCTCCCCAACGCTGCGTTTCCATGCTACAAACAGAGAGACATGCCTCGCGCTGTCTCTCAATCACTCTTCGCATGTGGGAAATTCGGAGTAAGCCTCACCCATAACCGACATCTGGCATCCTGCTGGAACCGTTGGTCTGCCGGTAACGGCCTGGCGTCAATGTCACGTCTGCAATAGATATCAGAAATACTCAGAGCGCGTGCTTTCGTCACGCTGTCTCTATGGGAACGTCTTTGCGAGGCTCGTTTTGGGAAAAACTGAAGTGCGATACGCGGCGTCCTGTCCCCTCGCGGGCTGGATGACTCAATTCCGATCACTCTGGGGAGGGCGATGGCTTCACCTTTTTTCACAGGTCAGTGTTGATGATATCACCCGAACAGATCACTACTAATGAGTGGGGGAGGAGGTAGGAACAGGAGATGGTTGCTGGGTTAGGCAAACAAACGCTGCCTTTGGAGGAATGGAGTCTTGTCATTTCGGTCGTTATTACGAATATTCTGATATCAGTTTTATCCCTGTGGCACCCAAATCCTGAATCACACCATCCATCACGAGGACTTTGCTCGCGTCCAAAAGAACCCTAACGCCGTAGCCCAAACGCCTTCGTCGCGCCATAGTCACACCATCCTTCAAGAATCATTCGAATCTAGACCTCGCACGATCGCATAGCTTGTGCCAGCTGCCAACATGCCAATGACCAATGTCTGCACCGCTCCCCAGACACCCGCACGATGATTGCGAATAGCGACGTAGTTCTTGACGTATCCAAATACCAACAACACAGCGACCGTGATACCAATCGATACGAACAATGCTTCGCGCACGCGAGACATGACGAAGTAGGGAATCATGGGGATGAGCCCGCCGATGAAGTAGCTCAATCCCATGGTGACCGCTGAGATCCACGCACGATGAACATTGGGCTCCTCGAGCTTGAGTTCGAAATCCATCATGAAGCGCACCCAGTCTGCGGGGTTCTTGCAGAGCTCGTCTACCATCGGAGCGGCGGCACTTCGCGAGACGCTGTACTTTTCCAACACATCGTAAACACCCGTGCGCTCGTCACCAGGTCTATTCTGAACCGCGAATTCCTTTTTACCAGCTTGTGAATGATACGCGTCGCGCTCTGTTACGGCGGCGAGGTAGGCGCCTAGACCCATGCTGATCATGCCGGAGAAGAGCTCTGCTAGGCCAGCGATGATGACGACCTTGGCACTGCCGAGACTTGACAGGCCTGCTGTTAGGGCAAAAGGTACTGTGAGGCCGTCTGAGAAGCCAATGATGATGTCGCGAAGAATGTCGCTGTAGTCAACATGGCATTCTTCATGCTTGCTGTAATTGGGGTGCAGTGGCCGCGCATCGTAGGCGGGATGGGAGCTTTGGTAGGAGATTGAGCGCTCAGTGGCAGGCTCTGGGAGGAGGGGAGTGGATTCTGATGTAATGTGTGTCATGGTGTTGTTCTGAGATTGACGTGATGGAGTTTGCGAGGTGGTGTTGTCAGAATGGTCTTATAAAGCAATTCGCCACAGGTTCAATTGAATTGAATTGGCAGGATTAATTTATAAGCAAATCGAATGTAAACAAGATTTCTATCGTAGACTTTCACATTCACTGCCGTTCTCCAAGCAGGTCTTATACCCATCTTGCCCTTTGTCTCTCCACACCTTGCACAGACCGAAAAGAGTTCCCTTGTCCGAAAGGGATAAGTCCGAGACCGAATCCATCACGGGCATTTCGAGGTCCAGCCAATCACGATGCATGTTTTAGTAATCTTTGTGTAAACACGGCTGAGACCTGCAATCTAAACTACCGTTTTATTAATAAAATACTCCATAACGAGAAATGCTAGATGAGAAAAAGAGTTTTACAAGCGCTCTTAGTACATGTGTAGTGCGAGGTAGTCAAAAGTTACAGCTTGTGGTCTCGCTTCTTGCGCTGGTAGAGTGAGACCTCGAAGCCCTGGATGCCGCCATCCCGAATAACCCTTCGGAGAATCTTTCCACTCGGTGATTTGGGGATCGCTTTTACGAAGACAATTCCGCCAACGAGCCACTTGTACCGCGCTGAATGACTCTCGACCAGATCCTTGAGATCATGCGCCAGCTTTTGAAGCTCGGCTTCTGACTTGCTCTCGTCCGCTGCGACGACGTAAGCGCGTGGCCACTCTGTCGCTTCGTTCTTGTCGTGTACGCCAATCACTCCAGCGTCAGCAACGTCATCGCTGCTGCAGAGAATAGCCTCCAATTCAGCGGGTGCGACTTGGTAGGCGCGTACTTTGATCATTTCTTTGATTCGGTCTGTGATGCAGAGAGTGCCCTCCTCGTCGAGATGGCCGACGTCACCGGTTCGAAGCCAACCATCCGACGTGAAGGCCTCTGTTGTAACGCCCATATCGGGCGCTTCTTTACTTCCCAGTCCATGAGATGGGACATATGCACTCATCAATCCAGGCGATCTCACAAGGATCTCACCCTCGGCACCAAACGGCGCAGCCTTTGTGGTGGAATCCTCAGAGTTCAATTCGCCTGAACCAGCGACCATGATTTCAACGCCCCAGTGAGGCCTTCCTGTATCGTGCTTGTAACTGTGCATGTCCTCTTCCGTAAGACCTCTTTGCAGAGTGACACTGCACGCTTCCGACATGCCGTAGCCAAGCCTCACGAGGAAGCCGAGTCGTTGGAAAACCTTCTCTACGACTTCGTGGCCGAGAGGTGCACCGCCTGTGACACCTGCAACAACACTGCTGAAAGCATTGCGACCGCGCGCGTCGCGTCGCGCGAACGGTTCTACCACGGGTGACTTGGCGAGCATGACTGCGACGGGCGGTGCCATGTGGAGATAAGTAATCTGTCGGCGTGGGATGGCGGATAAAACAGTATCGAGCTTGAATGCGGGCATGGTAAACACCGTGGAACCCGTCGCGAAAGCCAGTAAGAAGGTATTGGTGAGACCGAAGACGTGGTAAAATGGTACGTAACCTAACCATCGCTGGTGAAATCCGTAATAATCCGCATCGTGCCACAGCGACGCGACTGAGAAGTTGATGGCTTGATGAGATAGCAAAACACCCTTTGATCGACCTGATGTACCAGATGACCAAAGAATAATTGCTGTTCGTGTAGCGGCGGATTCTGGCGGGAACGCGTGACCAGCAGTAAGAGGCGCTTTCGCTGGCATGAGAAGGTTCTTCCAATCGCCATCCTCAGCATGAGAAGCCGGTGAGAGAGGATACAAATCCCTCGGGACATCGACTATGTAAACGCGCACACTTCTCTTGTACGCCTCATCTTCCTGCTGCTCAAGCGCTTTCTCGACAGTGTTGAGGAATGCTTTCGCTGTGAAGAGCACACGAGGACGCGAGTTCTTGATGACCCATGAGAGCTCAGTAGCAGATAGTGAGGGCGATGCCAATGTGGTAGTTAACCCAGCAGCGATGGCACCCATCACAATTGTCGCGAAGGGTAAGCAGTTAGGCAACTGGACAAGCACCACAGGTGCGACCTCCGGGCCGGAGCATGATGCTGTTGGAGGGAGGGTCTCGATTTCATTGGGATCAAGACCAAGAGATTGGAGGTTTGATGCTAGAGTGAGGGCATCGCGCTTTACGCGTGAGAAAGTGAGAGGACGGTCTAGACAAGTCAGTACGTGTCGCCATGATATGATGTTGAGTTTGAGCATGCAAGATTGAGTGTGAGTGTGAGGGTGAGGTGAGATTGAGTTTGGGAATGCAACGTACCGCTGGCGTGGTCAACGAAAATGGGCTGATCGTCATGGATCTTTGGCACACGTCTCGCTCTAGGCGTAAAGTCATTCTCGTTCTGGAAGGGATTGCTGAATAAGAAGTCGAAGATGTTTGCGCCCGGGACGTTGGCGGGTGTGCCTGCATAAGCCGGCTTTAAGTCTGCCATTGTGTCTCGTGTGTCGGTGTAACTTTTTGCCCTTTGCTATGTTTTGTTGATGTTGTTGGTCTGTTGGTTGCTGGGTGACACGCAGGGGGTTTGCAATACAGGCAGATGTGAAGGAGAGGAATTGATGACAAGTCAAAGAGCCTGCCTGAAGCTGGAATTGATCTTATAATCGAGGTGAGTGAGGTCGTTTACCGTAGACCTTGGGTAGAACGATCGGGCCGGCGTGGAGATTGCGGAGACCCCGCGTCGAGGAGTTGTCTTTTTCGGGTTCGGGCCTGAGAGACGGGAGGCGCTGCGGCTCTATCATGCGGCAGTTGGTTTCGGCTGAGATGTGCCTCGTTATGCGAATATCAGCAGATTCCATTTAAAATAAAAAAAAACACAGGTAGCACGGAATTAATCGTATCAAAACAAAATAACAAGCATGTAACTTGCTGAAATTGATTATGTATTTTAACATAAAATAGCTTATATTTATAACGATCTCTGACTTTTATCATCTTGCTGGTTAACCATGACCGGGTATAAGAATATCCAGATCATTACCAATATAGGCAACCCGAGGCTCAAGCCCCGTAGCAGAGAGACAGCAAGCCTGCAATTACGCTTCAATCAGATCTAGAATTTGCCGTTTTATTGAGCGTACTGACAAAGATTCCTTATTGCTCACCTCGGTATACAATATGTCATTTTAATTCAACAACTCCGGCAGTAGGAGTTCGGTAGGCGATTTGCCCTCTTAGCGCCTTTGCGGGCCTGCCCCAGAGACTCGAATAAGCAATGCGGCTATCATTCCGATTCTGAATACTTACCAGGAGTCTGATCGTAAGATTTTAAAAGTGCCTGCGCTCATCGGAGAATAAGTTGACTGCCATATCCATATCTCCCGATATTTACATATCTGTCGCGCCAGGCAGCAGGGCCTCCTCTATGTTGCAATCCGTTGAAAACATCAGCTCATTACTGGCTACCCTAGGGCCCAACCTCCAGCGGCTCGGCCGGAAGATCGGATCCGACATAGCCTCTGGTAAAAAATACCGAGACTCCATGAGAAGATTGATCATCGTGAAGCTGTTGATTCCCATCATTGAGGTCACCTTTGGTATCTGAATTCTATGCCAAACAAATTCAAGGTATGATCGCGGTCATGGCCAACTCGATGAGACCCGAAGTATTGCTCATTCAGCATTTCATCCAACTGAAGTTGAGGTGCAGTGTTGGTCAACGTCGTGTATTAAGGACGGTACCTTGATTGGGTGTTACAACACAAACAATCAATTCAAAGATAAACCGAGTCGTATTATAGACGATTCTGTAGAGTTGGTTTGCCAGGGAAAGTCTTTTCCAAGTCCTTATACCTCAATTGATATAGCCAAGATACATCATCTTTTTGATCACCAGTCGGATAATTGTAGCACCTATTTTATATGAATACCGTAAATACTACCTCCCTTGAAGATCAGCACTGCTCGAATCTTACCATCAACTGCCCCCGGACTGGCTTTTAGGCATCCACTGTCAGTAAAAATCAGCAAAGTTTCCTATTGCATCATTCGAGGTATCATGATAAAGGACATCAAGGTTCTCAACAACTCAACAAGGTCGTCATGATGCCAACACTCTTTTGTTTCAAGCCACTTACACATTTCCTAGTCTGTGATAGTTGGCAAAAGCAGCTGTCTAAGCCAATAGTATTGAGAGAATTGATAATGCACCAGGCACCCTGGTCTTGAACTTTGAAGTGCATCAAGCCATTCCTCAATCATAATCACTGATCGGTGGCGTCAAATTTGTCATGTCTTCGGCCAGAAACAAATCAAACTCAACGAGCCTTTCCATCAGCTTTCTTGCAAAGTCGCCCATAGCCCCAAATGGAAATGCCGAATTGAAAGCATGCCACTTTATCGACCCTACCTTCACGTGGCTAAAGAAGTCGTCAAACCCTTTTGGAGGCACCGCATCCCCCATCTTTGCACGCATGTTCCACTAAACCTTTTCACAGTTAGTTCTGAACTCAATGGCCATGTTCCTCAATGGTAGCCAATAGACTCACCCAGATTGTCATCAAGGTACTCACACTCGCGATAGCATCACCCTGATGGCCTCAGGGTCTATACCCTGATGAGCAGTACGATTGTAAGCAAGAATCTTGTGTAAGTCACAACAAGTAGAAATACCACCGTTCCAAGCATGGGGCCTTCTCTGAACCCAATTCATTTCCCACTCTTCACGTCTCATAAGGGTTTTGTCTTGTTTTTGTCTTCTTCACTGTCTTTTTCGGGTTCAAAATGGCTAAGAATAAGGTCAAGAAAGGCAACAAGAGCAAGGGTGCTAAGAAGCCTAGCATTCCTCCAAAGGCTCTACCTGTGACGCTTCTCTCTGGGTTCTTGGTAAGTTTCTGTGACCCTTGATCTCGGAATATTTGCTGACTGTGTAGGGATCCGGTAAAACAACCCTTCTTCAACATATCCTCCGAAGCGAGCATGGTCTCCGCATCGCGGTGGTGGTCAACGACATTGGAGCGTATGTTCCTCCTCCCTTTCAGCACTACCAAAGTCTGACCCCTCTAGTATCAACGTCGATGCCTCCCTCATCAAGAAAACACACCATCTTTCAAAGACCCAAGAGAAAGTCATCGCTCTTCAGAATGGCTGTATCTGCTGCACCCTACGCGGTGATCTCCTAGAAGAACTCGTTCGTCTAGCTCAACTTCAAGAGTTTGACTACATCATTATCGAGAGCAGCGGGATCAGTGAACCAGAACAGGTCGCTGAGACATTCGACTCGAGACTTGCTGAGCAGATGGACGCTATGGGATCCATCGAGGGTGCCCCTGGTCTGGATGCCGATATGATCAAGGTTCTCAAGCAACTGTAAGTACTTTTCAGGAGGCGAGGAGAGAGATACTGACTTTTAGATAGGAAAGATGCCGGTGGTCTTGAGAAGTTTGCTAGACTTGACACTACTGTGACTGTCATCGATGCCTTTACAATGCTGCATGACTTTGACACGAGTGATCTGCTGTCTTCAAGACGTGATGATGTCACACCCGAGGATGAGAGGACCGTCTCTGATCTTATGGTTGATCAGATTGAGTTTGCGGATGTCATCATCCTCAACAAACTCGATATGGTGAGTTCAAGAACCCCCCTCCCTCCATCGCGTTGAGCTAACATTATCAGGTTGATGCGTCGACAAAACCTCGCTTGCTAGACTTGATCAAGAAGCTCAATCATCGCGCCAAAATCCTTGAGTCGAGCTATGGCAAGGTAGACGTCAAGCAGATTGTCAACACTGGCATGTTCAACCTTCAGGTTGCTCAGTCGGGTTATGGATGGCTTCAAGACCTTCATGCCATGACCGTTCGTGAGGTAGGATATACCCGTCCCTATCGACGTGAATTTCGCTTGCTGATGTTGCCCCAGGTCAACGGCCGTAATGTGCTTACGCCAAAGCCCGAGACTGAAGAGTACTCTGTACGAAGCTGCATCTACAGTCGTCATCGACCATTCCACCCACGTCGCCTCTGGGCACTGCTGTATGACAAGTTCATCCTGCAGCTTGAGCAGCCCGAAGACGACGATGAGGAGGGAGAGGAAGAAGATGAAGACGAAGACCTTGAGATGGTCGATTACCCAGATGCTGAGGACTCAACCGAAGCTGTTGTTGTCGACCAAGACACGTCTGACTCCTCTTCATCACGAGGAAAGCGCTCTGCCCCATCATCACCTCGAAGCTCACATTCCACCCTTGAGTCTGCCCCTTCACCCGAGCCTGCGTCCAAGAAGCAAAAGTTTGACGACTCTGAAATGCAAGACGCAGATGATCTCTTCACACCCTCAAACGAGGTAATCCTCGAAACCAAGCGGAAACATCCCATCTTTGCACGTCTCTTCCGCTCAAAGGGTGAATTCTTCCTCGCAACACGTCCCCACCGAGCAGGAGACTGGTCCCAGGCTGGAGCTATGCTCACACTAACCGGCGGCCGCCCATGGTTCTGCACCCTTCCTGCGGAGGAGTACACGACTGGTGACCCAGAGGTTGATGGGCTTGTGCAGCATGATATCAAGAAAGGCGGTGAGTGGGGTGATAGACGCCAGGAATTGGTGTTTATCGGAGAGAACCTGGATCATAAGGCGCTTGAGAAGATGCTGGATGAGTGTCTACTGACTGACGTGGAGTTGAAAAAGTGGGAAGCTGTAATGAGAGATGAGAAGAAGAGAGATGAAGAGAAGCGTGAGGCCTTAGAGGATCTGTTTGATGATGGGTTTCCCGATTGGCCGGAGGATGACGAGCATGAGGACCATGAAGGACATGACCACCCTCAGGGGTTGAGGTCGATAAAGAAGCACTTACAAGAGGTTGACTAGAGTAGATAGATGTCAAAAGAAGCCATTGTTTTGTTGATCCTGGTATCGTCCCTAGTGAGTTCCTAATAGCAAAGCTCCTAGCCGTGTAACCTCTTGCTCCCGTGTTTGCGTAACGCATTATCTTCAATGTCCCTGTCTTGGCGCCTAAGCCCATTGTCTTTCAGTCTAGTATGCAGCGTCTCCCAAAGACCCGTCAAACATCTCCCATCATAGCAAAAGCCGCATCAACAGCCTCCTTCGCCACAAACGAAAAGACCTCGACATCCTTCCCCATCCAAATACTTCCCTTCGCCCACCCCCCAACCAAGCATCTCACGTACCAGATGGCAAGATGTTTATTGTACTTGTGCACTTTGTTGATGCAAGTCCTCTTCATGCTCCGTCGTAACTCGGCCATCCAATCGCCCTCCTCCCATCTCACGTCAGTGCGTTCCATCGGACAGAAGAAGTCTTGTGCATCTTGGCTTGAACCTTGTTCTGGCTCTGTGGTGGAGAAACTGATGCTGAGTTGGGCTGGTCGGCTTCGATATGTGGCGATTCCAAAGACGGGGGTGCGGCAGATTGATGATTCGGCACATGAGGAGCTGGTCCGATGATTGGCGGGTTGGCCTGGAAAGGTTAACGTCATGTCAAGTGACGTTGCGACTGACATCTCTCTTACTGCAAATGTTTCCAACGCTAATATACTCGCGAACCATAAAGTCCATAGCTGGCTTGTCCGGTTCACCCGCGTCTCCGGTCCAGTTCTTGAAGATGGCCGTTAGGAAGTCTTCCATCGTGTCCTTCGTCTTGGCAAGTGTCGCGTTGAACTCGGTAGCGAGACTGCACGCGTGGAGTATATCGAAACATCGTTTCAGTTCAGAATCGTCGAGATCGTCAGGAGTCGTGATGGGCCGTGGTTTTCGAAAGATGTGATCGCCGAGTTCGAGGGATGTGAAGAGGCGATTGCGGGATTCGACGCTGGATCGAGGTTCGGGCGAGGGACTTTGGCTGCCTATCAGTATTGGTTCCGCATCATCTGGTTCTTGCTTCACGATTGCTGGAGCTGTGCATGGTGGTACGAAGCGTACGGGAGGATTGAGGGCGGTACGGGAGAAAGGGGCTGAAGAAGCTGGTGCGTACATTATGCCGAGGAGCGTTGTGGAAGAGTAAAGGAGATCATGTTGTCGAGAGCAGTGCTAATAGCGAGAGGCTCTTGGCTCTTCGATCCAGTGCTACTACAGTGAATCATCGTGGCTGAGATGAAAAGGATTCTGCTGGTGTGGTGAATATCCTCTGCTGGGGAGAGGAGAAGGATCACTGTGCAATAATGGTCACTGAGATTTACAAACACCTGAACCAATAAGAACCGCCGAAGTAACTGGCTACGGAAAACGGGACTGATATTTTGTTTCCTCTCACTGCCATAAAAAGCCCGGTCTCTGGGCAAGCTAACAAACGGAGCGTCCATTAGAATCGGGGAACAAGCCTCGGCACGGACCTGAGAATTTCAACGATCCATCCCCCGGAGCCTAATGGAAGTTGGGCACAACAACGTCCCTTAAACCTTATCAACGCGAAACAGAAACTATAGACTTGATATCAACTGTCAGTATGACCCAAGGAATCGTCATCGAACCTGAATCAGGTCAAGGAACTGACTCGATCGTGGTATACCGCCTCGAGATGTCGGTCAATTTCGGCTTTTGATGGACGGAGAGTTAGATGCTGGTGGTAAAGTCCGCATGGGTACCGAGTACTAGTACCTTGTCTCTCAAGTAACCCCCGGAGCCCCGGAGCTATGCAACATGGTCTCGCCCAACACAATTTCTAAATGACCTGTCGTTTCGATCAAGAAAAGCTGTTGTCTCCATCAGAGTAAGGGAACTTACGCATGTAGTCCACCTATATTGGAGGGGTGTTTGTGACCCCGGTATGTGATGCCCCCAATGCAAGACACATAAAACAGGGCGGTGGCCCCATTTCAAGAAGTTAGGGTCCATCCTGCAGATCTTTGAGCATGTATTTAGTCCCCACAGGATCTGTAGAAGCATTCAGAAGTTCTCACGCAGTGCAGGGTCTGCAGTTTGCTCGGTAGATGCACGATCTGCCGATTTCGTACGCGACTCCTGAGATGAAGACTAACATTCGGTAGAGAAAGAAAAGTCAAATTCGGAATGAATAACAGCTACAACACGAAGCAAAAAAAGAATGTCATGCCAAAGGGACAACTTCTCGCAGCTGTAGTGCGCGCCCCCCGCCGAAAGAAAAAAAGCAATACTACGTAAGGGAGGTAGTAGGTAGATGTGCCCTGTCGACGGCTGGCGAGTCCGTGGACGCTGATTGGGGGGTTGATTTACGCTGACCAATGAGCTGTTGCATCCACTCCAGACTCAGACTGATCAGCCAAGGTTGCGTGCGTGATATGCAGAGTGTGTTCCTTATCTTGCTACGCAACATTTCATTTCATTCTTTTTATTTCTATACTGTACGGAGTAGATTGCATCTTGTTTACCCTTTTGGTCTTCGATACCGGATGGTGGTATGCATGCATGCATGGGTGTCAATATACATGATAGGACGGACCCGTAATCGCCTTGGAAAAGGTGACGACAAGCTGTGCGTAGCGCCGATCTTTCTTTTTCTTTTCTTTTCTCTTGTTATTATCTCCCTCTCATATAGCCAACAAACCAAGTTTATTGTCTCATGCCCGCGCTGATTTGGCGTGACGCCGCCCCTGTCAAACCTAAATACTTGTGCTCTTGTCGACCCTTATCCACTAATGATGACCTACGGACTTAGAGCCGACGAATCTCACCCAATGATGAGCCCCGGGACGGGACACTTTAATTTTCACCATCCTCCTCACGCACTGCTAGCCTCGTCTGGGTCTAGCACAGTAGTTCGAGGAACTTCAAGGCGATGTGGTCCGGGTATTGCTGCAATCGTCTCAACATTGGGAAGATCTTTGCTTGCCCCAATGTCTCACGGGTTGTTTGGTTGGCTTTGGCTTTTTACTCTGATATTTATCCATCCATCAGAGCCTCGATGCAGCTGTCTCCACGGCGATCTCCATGTCATCTTCAACTGCCGTGAGACCTTTAACCTCCACTCTGCACCTCATGTGCTGGAGTACGTAGTTTCATTCACAGTTGTCTCTTTGTTCCCCGCTGGTAATGCTCTCCATTGCTTTCGAAGCACAGCTCAAGTCGGATTCGTTACTAAAAAGTGACACATTGGCTTGAAGTCCACTCTTATGGACCCCTCACCCCTGACTCCAGACCCCAGTTGCGTGCATGTATCCCTAGAGCTAAACTCGTTCCGTATTTCATGGCTTGGGATCAAAATCCAGCTCCCCTCTCTTCTCTGGTCTCTTGTCCCGACTTTGGCAAACATCAGATTGAGTGCTACAGTAGGTACACACACTGTAGGTATGCTACTGTACGTACTGGCCGCTTGTTGTTCGCCACCTCTTGGCTCCCACTGTCCCCCTAACCCGGTCCTCCACCCTTCTTTTTTGCATCTCTTATTTATAATGTTTCCTCTTCGCCTCCATTGGCAGGGTCCAAGCTTCACTCCTTGTAGCATCCTTTATCTCCACTATAGTTCCAGACTTGATCAAAACTTCAAGGTCTGACTCGACCAAGCTATCTAACATCATCGTCACTCAAATGGCAGAGATGGGTACAGTCTACCCTCCCTTACAGCAACCAGTCCATCCTTTGGAAGATGGCAACCAGCCCTACGACCCAGAGATGCAGCTCATAGCCCAAGATCAGTCGGGAATGAATCTGTATGGCACGCTTCCCCAGAGTCCTTGGGAGCAATGGTGGGTTCCCGAGAATGCCGCCTTTGCCGAAGCATCAAACATGGCCGCTCCAAGTCCCTACGCGCAAGAAAACCAACAACAATACCCCCAATACGCCTACGATCAAGACACCTCGGCACAATGGGTATCCTCTTCAACCTCAATGCACAGCTATCTCATCCCGTCTCCTGCCACAGAGTCAACAAGCGTAGAGAATGCGACCGGTGACTCCGAAAGCCGCCGAGGCTCTTCATCAACCCAGCCCGACAAACGAAAACGTAATGCGAGCCGATCTATAGCCTCGAAGACTCCAAGACGCGCGTCAACTCGCAAGACCACCAAAACAGAAGCAGTATCAGAAAAGCCCATGGGACGTGGCAAAGGCAAAGGCAAAGCAGTCGCTAAGCCGCAACGCACGGAAACTCCGTCTCCCGAACCGGAGGAGGAACTCGACGAGTACAGCAGAAAGGTCCAGGAGCGAAACCGCGTCGCCTCCAACAAATTCCGGATCAAGAAGCGCGAAGACGCCAAGAAACTTCGAAACGACGAACAAGACATGGAACAAGCAAACCGCAACTTGTCAAACTGCGTGTCCGAGCTCACGATGCAAATATACGACCTCAAGATGAAACTCTTACAACACACCGACTGCGAATGTCGCCTGATTCAAGACTACATCGCGAACGAAGCACACCGATATATTCAAGACCTGGGCGAAGGAAAACAGAGCCATGCGACGCCGCCGATTTACCCCTTTCCTCAGGACAATTGAGGAGCGGCGCCTGTGTACGATTAAAAGATATGAAGACGATGGTTATGACGAGTTGATATGATAAAAGGATCGATCGATGTTTACAAACGTTTATTAAAATGCAGCGGAGGAGTCACTGGGATTTGCTCGACCCAAGGGAGATATCGAATATGATGGGATGATATGCTACACCTCTTGTGGTCTTTTCTTTCTTTATTACAAGTTTTTTTGTGCAACTCTGGGATTGATGAGTTCAAATGGCGTTTAGAGGTTTTATTGTAATGAGCCATCAGGCTTAAGTGGCTTCACTGAAGGGCAAATTTTAGGTGTTGCATCTGTTGCTGTATAACATCGATAGATCTATACCGGAGGTTCTCACTTATATCACGTTACCTGAGTGGACTATTAAATCAATGTACTTGTCAAACTACGTAAAACTGGCCATCAGATCAAACACAAGGTCAGATTTCGCTGCGAGGCAGTCAAAGAGGATGATTGCCGACCGGGCAAGGTTCCCGTACGAGAACGGCCCAAAGACACCCAATGGCCGCATGTATCCTAAGCTCATCTCATTCAAGCCAGATAGACAGGTTCAAAACGAGGACGCAATAACAGACACAATTCCGCGACGTTGAACTCTGTTGTCGCCACCCGGGGCTCCCAGACATTTAACTGGGCAAAACTCCTGTCATTGTCGATGCATTTCGTAGCTCGGAGGGGCCCCTGATGCAAAGATTGGCTAGGCTGAAAGCCGCAAGGTTACAACGGCCGCCGGAAATATCATGGCGCCGACTTGGTCCTCGGAGCCAGGGGGTCACACGAATTGTTTTTTCCGCAGTCTGTTGGGCTAAGCTGAGCCAGAGACATACCAGATTGACAGCGGAATGGTAGTACAATCACAAACATGCATGCATGCTCTCGTTCCACCACCAACAATCTTGCATGCTTTTGCCAACTCGAATAAATGGGCCAAGTCTCACTTCCGGGTTTCTCGTAAAGGATGGCACAACGTTCAGCCCTGGTGGACCTTTTGTTCTATTCTGTTTCCGGTATAGATACAGATTGGAGAAAACTCCAACGCCCCGTGATTTCTGACGAGCTTGACTCCCACAGAAATATGTATCCATTGAATATGACAACGTCAGTCCTTCAAACACTAGAGAAACTTACCTCGATACGCATCGAAGCCCGTACGTGCAATCTTAGTTATGACCAATTTACTAGGATCGAATCGAGATCGAGCGATAATGTGCACAGTACACGGTTGATCGCACAGCAGAGCACAGGCCCAGATATTATTACATTGTTGGGTTTGCTAGCGGCGCTATCTGGACCGCATGCAATACACAGCAGCTGTGCGACGTGATGTGCCGCAGAAAGCCAGAGGATCGGCTGTCACAATATTTGGCCAATCATGGCTATGCGGACGATGCCTCCGTGGGCTGAAAGAGCCAATCATTCTGACACGGACGATGCGTCCGTGTCCAATCACAATCCCGACCTTAGCACTTAAGATATACAGCGTCAACATTGTAAGCGTAGTGCCATCCAGTTGGTTGCTAACATGCCTTGGGCCAAGGCATGTATAATGGACCTTTTGTACAAGTAGCATTGTTGAGAGCGTATTGAAGGCTCCCGGCCACTTCTCACATCCGTATTGGACAGTGCGAGTTTGTACTTTGGCGAAAGGGAGATCATTGATTTCGTAGTGCCGTTATCTCCTGCTCCTTTCCATGGAGAGAGAGCTTTGACCCAGACAGCCCGACCGCAATATGTGATGTCGCAAACATGCAGTCATGCAAAGACCCCAGGCCATGTACCATTTCTCAAGGTCAAGCTCGGCCCCATGTAATTATGGCCTCACCCGCCAAGCCGACAGAAGCACTGCAGAGTTTGGCCATGATATTGGCATACATCAGGCCAAAACCTAGAAATCATACATGTTAGAGTGAAGTAATGTTGTCCGTGACGATAGCCTTGCGATATTTTCTGGCTATCAAAAACTTATTATTGGCCTTGAACGCGTCTTTGCGGGTTATAGATCCACAGCGTGATCTTTGCTCCCCCCCTTCTTTGAATGCCAGAGATAGCGGAAAAGGTACAATATGGTAACGTTGACGTAAATCCTAGGTAACTGGCTGTTGTAACTTGTCTATAATAAAGAGCTGAATCGCTCCGTTCATTTAATTCACTCTTTCTTTCGTTTCTAGATACGTCTGTATCCGTAAAGCTCGCCACTCGTTATCGATCCAGGCAACGAAATTTCGAACGACTATGCATGTCTCGAGGAACACAAAGAGCAAGGAGTACCATAAAGTAACTGAATCGGAATGAGAAGATTCCGGGACAGAGCAAGGAATGGGCTATCTGCCAGGACTAAGTGGACACCCACCGAGATCAATAGACAATCAACAGCACACTTCGATAATGCATGTCGACACCGACCTTATCACCACGAACCAATACGGGCACGCCGACGAATCACAAAGTCAAAGGAAGCGCTAATTCGAGGGAGACATGCAGGGCAAACATGTTTCTTGAGCAAAACTTGGTCCAGGTCCCTTAACTTGGTAGCCTGGAACTCTCGGTCCCATAAGACCTCGGTTAGAGTGTAGAACAACCGCATTTGCCTGGTCTTGGCAATAATAGAGCGTGGTAACAACGAATGAAACCATTAGTAGCCACTAACATCCTTCTGAGGCAGAGTGCGTTGTCGTTCCACTTACGGAGACCCCAGCGGCGGAGCAACCGCTGGACCAACGGGAGATGACAGATTGAGTACCTTGCACAGGACACAGCATCTCCAGAGATGAAGGTAGGAACTGTAACAAGATAAAAGCAAGCTTTGAGGATTGGACTTATCCCTGTCTTGTCCTTTCAAGCCATCAGGTTGACGAACACAGCTTCTTCCCGCCGGAGAAAGTGGCCCAGCCTCAGTCGCCCGAGTCCGTAAAGGACATTATCTCCAAAGCCTTAACCGGAAAAAACTTAGTTTAAGAAGTATTAGTACCCCCTATTCTTTTTAACCATATACTTCTGATTCGCTCGGCGACAGCTCCGAGCCTTCCCAAGCTTTGACAGGTTGTGAACCTGAAAGTAGCGCGAAACAATGGATTGAACATGAGCATGCTGGATTGCTCTTGTTATTTAAATTAGGCAAATTTGACACATGAGTGAAGAGCGTTTTATTTCAATAGCATTGGCTCTTACCCTCACTCGACATCCATCCACCCAAATTCAATAGTTGTTCCAGCCCAGATAATCGACAGGTCAGGGGCGCTGAATCCATTCAGAATGTTCACTTTATTCGCAAACTGTGCGCTATGTCAATAATACCATGCCACACGACGGATCATAACTAATGCCACGATTTCCGTCTCTCCGTCTTTGAGGGGGATCATGTCTCCTTGAGGGTGTAGTCACATCGGATAATCTGATCCTTTGCACCACCTATTAGCCTGTATTGCTTAATATGACACTAGAGGTTCATAGATAGACGACAGAGCTGGTAGAGATCGGGTAGTGGTCGTACGCCAGGATTTCTTGGCGTAAGGTGAAAGAGTCGATGCATTTGTACCCCCATCTTCTTTACACTGTTTACGAATCCTCGAACGACAAGACATAATCTAAGCATTATTGACTATATCTTCTAGCATCTACAGATTGTATCTTCATATGTAACACGCAAAGCGGGAAAAGGACCTCCTTTTTACAATATTCCTTCCCAGTGCTACTCCAGGGGTTCAAGCTTAGGGATGCGTAGTTATTTATGATGTGGTAGAACCCGAGGTTATGAAATAGTAGTGCCAGTTATGCACGATCATATCACTGTATAAATAATCTAAATAACAAAGTTATGCTACTCCGAAGTGGAATTTTCATGACAATTAACAACCGCTACAGGCCATTCTAAACAAATTAGAGTTCAGAGGAAATTGCGAAAATACGCCTTCCACAAGGGAAGATCAGAAATGAATCTAACAAATTAGCGAAAGCAATGTTGTTGCAATGGTAACCAAGGACAGACAGCAACTGTCTGAAGACGTGGACGCTGGAGGAGAGTGAGCATGAGGAAGAATAGAAATTGCAATTAGTACTAGAATTTAGAAACATACCAGCTGAACTACCAAAGTATAATATATCAATACAAACGTCACCGCACCGCGCTAGCTCCAAGCACCATCCCCATTAACCAAGGACACACTGTCCAGCAACACAAAGACACAATCCCAGACGACACCTCGGCAGAGTTCGACAATCCGCAGCAGCAGCACACTCCGGCGCTGGGCCGTTACCTACAAGTCCACAAACACCATTAACACAAGCACAAACTCCGGGCAAAACGCAAAGATCAAGGTTCGCGAGACAGTCAGCTGCACCACTACATTCGGTGTTGTCGACACAGACACCATTCTGACATGTAGCTCCAGCGCTGCAACCATTGTTGTTGGTACACTCGTCAACGTCCGGGGATGTAGCACAGACTGCATCAACGCAGACGCAAAGGCCAATAGCGCAAAGAGGATTGACCGAGAGGAGACAATCGTTGGCGTCGACACAAGCATCTGTGCCTCCGCCTCCTGCCGCTGTACATACGCCGTTGGTGCATACATCTCCTTGGGTGGTGCAGTCAGCGTTGCCGGTGCATGCATCACCAGTATTGCCTCCGCCTCCGCCTCCGCCTCCGGTCTGTACGCAGACAGAGTTGACACAAAGGCAGATGTTGAGAAGCCCGTCGAGGCAAAGGCCAGCGTTTGCTGTACAATCATCTGCCGTAGTGCATGAAGTTGGGTTGTTGTCTGGGTCAGGCCCGCAGACACCGCTATCAAGACAGATAGAACCAGCAGTCGTACAGTCGATATCATCTGTACAGGCGTCACCATCACCGCCGCCGCCTCCGCCTCCGCCTCCGGTCTGTACGCATACAGAGTTAACACAAAGGCAGATATTGAGAAGCTCGTTAAGGCAAAGGCCAGCATTTGCTGTACAATCATCTGCCGTAGTGCATGAAGTTGGGTTGTTGTCTGGGTCAGACCCGCAAACACCGCTATCAAGACAGATGGAACCAGCAGTCGTACAGTCGGTATCATCTGTGCAAGCATCGCCGTCCCCGCCCCCGTTGCCAGCTTGTACACAGACCGCATTGAGACAAACACAGATATTGAGAAGCCCATCTAAGCAGAGAGCGGCATCGGCAGTGCAGTCGTCGGCTGTAGTACATGCAGTTGGGTTGTTGCCTGGATCAGGTCCGCAGACGCCGCTGTCAAGACAGATAGACCCAGCGGTAGTACAGTCGGTATCATCTGTACAAGCATCACCATCATCGCCGCCGTTGCCAGGCAGTACACAAACCGCATTGAGGCAAACGCAGAGGTTCAATAGACCATCCAAGCAGAGAGAGGCATCAGCAGTGCAGTCATCCGCCGTCGTACAGAAAGTTGGTGTATTTCCGGGGTCAGGCCCACAGACACCACTGTCGAGGCATATAGCTCCGGCAGCAGTACAATCACCGTCGTCAGCGCATGGGTCGCCATTATTGCCGCCACCGCCTGGTGATGCTACACAAACTGCGTTAACACAGAGGCAAATATTGAGAAGCCCGTCTAAGCAAAGACCAGCGTCCGCAGTACAGTCGTCGGCTGTAGTGCATGCAGTTGGGTTATTTCCCGGGTCAGGCCCACAGACACCACTATCGAGGCATATAGCTCCGGCAGCAGTACAGTCAGAGTCGTCAGTGCAGGGGTCACCGTTGTTTCCACCGCCGCCTGGTGAAGGCACACAAACTGCATTGACACAGAGACAAATGTTGAGGAGCCCGTCTAAGCAAAGACCAGTATTTGCGGTACAGTCAGCGGCGGTGTTGCACGAAGTTGTAGGAGTCTCTGTTGGTGCAGGGGCGGTCGTTTCCGTGGGGTTCAAAATAGGGTTGACGATACATAAGCCATCGAGGCAAACACAAATATTGAGCAGCCCGTCTAGACATAGTGCCGCGTTAGCTGTGCAGTCACCGTTTGTGGAGCATGGAGTTCTTGTGTTCTCAGGCGACGCAGTAGTTGTTTCAGTAGGATCACCAGGGTTCGCAACGACGCAGACAGCGTTGAGGCAAACACAGAGATTCAGCAAACCATCCAGGCACAGATCAGCATCAGCGACGCAGTCATCAGCCGTGGAGCAAGCCACTGGCGCGGTAGTAGGCCCTCCTCCAGCGCTAGTCTCTGTAGTTGTCTGATCGTTGCCTCCTCCAGGATTAACGCATACGGAATTGAGACAGACACAAAGGTTGATCAGTCCGTCAAGGCACAGATCCGCATCGACAGCACAGTCATCAGCTGTGGAGCAAGCTACCGCAGTTGAAGTAGCCCCTGGTCCAGTGTTCGTCGCAGTAGGGTTAGACGCTGTCGTTTCCTGACCGTCTGGATCAGCAACGCAGACTCCGTTGAGGCAGACACAGAGGTTGAGCCCTCCAATAATACAGAGGTCAACATCGACAGCACAGTCATCGGCTGTGGAGCAAGCAACTGCAGTTGTCTCTGTTGGAGCTGGCTGCGTGGCTGTGGCAGTACCATCGGCGGTAGTCGTGGCCAACGCTGGATCAACGATGCAGACGGAGTCTACGCAAACGCATAGATTAATGAGGCCATCCACGCAAAGGCCGACATCAACCAAGCAGTCATCATCTGAAGTACAGGCCACTGCTGATGACGTCGCTGCTGGTGTTTCCTCTGTAGTCGTGGCCAACGCTGGATCAACGATACAGACGGAGTCTACGCAAACGCATAGATTGATGAGGCCGTCAACGCAGAGGCCAAGATCAGCTAAACAGTCAGCGTCTGTATCACATGCAACAGCTGATGATGTTGCGGCTGCTTCTCCATCGGTAATGGTAGCATCCTGGACGGTGGTAGTAGTCTGTCCGTTGGCATCAGTGGTCGAAGCTAGCGTGGGATCGAGAATACAGATGGCGTCAACACAGATGCACAGGTTGATCAAGCCATCAACACAGAGCCCGAAGTCGGTTAAACAGTCAGCATCTGTATTACAGGCGACAGCCGACGTTGTTGCGGCAGGCTCTGCATCGGTGGTGGTCTGCCCGTTGTTGGCGTCAGTGGTCGAAGCCAAAGCAGGGTCGAGAATACAAATGCCATCAACGCAGATACACAGATTGATTAAGCCATCAACACAGAGCCCGACGTCGGCTAGACAGTCATCAGCTGTCGAACACGATACTGTCGATGTCGCAGCTGGTGCCCCCGTTGTTGTAGTAGCAGTCTCTCCAGGACCGTCAGTAACCGTGGACCCAGCACTATCAGTTGGCTCTCCGTTGTCTTCAGTTGAGGTTCCAATGTCAGAACCAGGAGTTCCTGAACCTGTACCTTCAGGACCTCCGGGTTGCTGCGTGCAGACTCCGTCGACGCAAGTGCAGATGTTGAGGCCGTTGAAGACGCAGAGAGCGACATTGACAAGACAATCGTCATCTGTGGAGCATGGTGTGGTTTCCGTTGGGACAGCAGTTGCGGCTTGAGTAGTAGAGGCTGTATCTGTCTGTCCATCGACACTGGTACCAGTGGCACTAGTCTCAGAAGCCGAAATACCACTTCCGTCGGTACCAGTAGTACCAGTTTCAGAAGCCGAAATACCATTTCCGTCATCGGTACTGGATGCACCGGGGTTGTCAATGTCTGTCGTATCGGTACCGGCACCTCCGGCCGCGGAGCTACTGCCGTCGGTAGGAGATCCCCCGCTGGTATCGGTGTCAGTGGGCAAAGCAGTTCCGCTGAGCGTAATCTCAGAGCCTCCGCCACCTTGTGCACCACCTGTTACTCTCGTGCTGGTACCCGAAAGGTCTGTTGAATCAGATCCAGGGTTCACGATAGGTCCTGCATCAGATGTGGCAGCACCGGTCTCCGCCGTTCCAGTCGAGGCTAGAGTAGGAGAATCGCCACCGCTGTCACCTGAAGAGGATGATCCTCCATTGCCATCAGGGCCACCTCGAATACTAGTAGTTGAAGATGAGAGTCCGTCCGTGCCAGTCGTGCCAGGGCCAGGGTTGACGATCGGCGCATCGTCACTGGCGTCAGCACTGGTTGCTGTCGAACCTGAGAGATTGCCAGCTCCTGAGCGGGTAACAGTATCTGAGGGTGGTGAGGTTACAGTTGCACCGCCATCTCCACCCCCGTTGCCAGTAGAAGTGCCGTCACCGCCAAGATCCGGACCAGGCCCGCCACCGTTTCCTTCCGGGTTGCCGCTATCAGGTCCGTTCCCTGAACCGTTACCTGGAGAACTACCGTTGCCTCCTCCATTATCTCCTCCATTGCCTCCTCCATTCGAACCTCCATTCGAACCTCCGTTGGAACCTCCGTTGGAACCTCCGTTGGCTCCACCGTTGCCACCTCCATTAGATCCGCCATTCCCAGAGCCACCGCCAGGGGAACCGCCATTGCTGCCGGGTCTACCGCCATTGCCCTGAGGATTGCCGTTTGAACCCGGCGCGCCACCGGCGGCGACACAGTCTCCGTTCTGGCACACTTGTCCGGGAGGGCAAACGACATCAGCACAGCTAGCCAATGCGGGGTTCGATACACAAGTGTTACCCAGGCAGATCTCATCACTGGCACACGTCTCACCACCGCAGTCGGTGGGACCTCCAAGAGGGACGCACGCTTCCTGGATACAGGCATAATTGGCAGGGCAGATGGAGCCGCCGCAGCTGATGGGTCCATCTACTCGAACGCAACGGTCGTCGATACAGGCATAGCCTGGTGGACATACAGCGTTTTGCCGATGGAATAGGCGATTGAGGTTGGTGGAGGGTCCGCAGGATAAGGGGTCCGAAACCGAAAGGCATTCTCCACTGACGCAGATGGAGTTTGATGCGCACTCTGGCTCGCACGCAGAGGATGGAAATCCTTTGCCATCCCCTCCTGGACCTGGACGACCAGGGCCAAAGTTATTAGGGCCGCCCTGGTTGTTACCAGAGCCAGAGTTGGAACCTGGGCGTGAGCCAGGGAAGCCGTCCTGGTAACCGCCTTGACCACCTCCGTATGAGGCGTCACCAGAACCATTGCTGTTTGAGGTAGAGTCTCCTCCTTGCTGACCTCCACCTTGTCCTGAAGTGCCGTCATTGCTAGAACCTTCTCGGCCACTTGCATTGTCTGCCTGGCCTGAAGATTCCCCTGGCCCAAAGAAAAATCCCTCAAGATATGTAGAGACACTACATACTGCCCTTGAGATGCTTTCCTGGTGGACCAGGTCGCTGATGCACTGCCCTGAGACGCAGACTTCTCCCTTGCCGCATGGCTCGGTGCTGCTGCCACACTGAGAAGTATCTGTCGAGATAATAATCGGCACGCATTCATCAGCCAAGCACCAAGAGCCAGGCTCGCAGAGCCCCTTGCACTCCTTGCTGGTATCCTTGTCATCAAGGGACTTGCATTGGCCAGAGACGCAGACTTGTCCAGCGGTGCATTTCTGTGAGTTATCTCCGCAGCTGTTTATATCGGTCGAAAGGAATATTTGTCGGCAGTATCCATCTTGACAAGACGTGCCAAGAGAACACGAAGTTTTCTCATCGCAGGCTTGCACATTGGTGCCGAGGATAAAAGGAACGCATGTATCGTAGAGACACCAGCTTCCGGTATCGCATATGGTATTGGAAGGGCCGCAGGATGCAGGATCTGAGCCGATGTAGAGTTTTTGACATTGTTGATTGATGCAGAGAGAGGAAGGATCACATGATTCTCCTCCACAGTGAAGAGGATCGACTGCGATCTCGATGGAGACACATTCGCCATTGTTGCACAGTTGACCAGGCTTGCATGCGGTAGGACAATCGTCGGTACCGAGATCAAGCGGGAGACATAGGCCGGCAACACAGATCTCTGAAGGTTCACAAGAGTTGCCAAACTTCCCGCAGTTTCGGGGATCAAGACCAATAGTGGTGTTGGTGCAACTCCCCCAGGTGCAGATGTCAGGGATAGGGCATCCGTCACGTGGGACGAGGTTTGGGTGTGATTGATGGGGATATGCAGAAGCTGAGACCGTCAGGGTGATAGCCACGAGGGCTCGCCAGACCAGAGAGTGAGTCATGGCTATGGTGTGATAATTTGTCAAACGATTGTTGGTGATAACAAGCTACAGAGTCGATGAAGTTTCGTTCTATATATCCCGGTAGTTGTTGACTAGACGAATCTCAACATACCTGTTCTCACAATAAACAAGCAACTGACTCCTTTCGACAAGCAACATTGTGAAATACCGGTCTTGGATATGTCCTGGATCAATGTTTGATTTGGTTCGCTTGTGTGATGCCTATGAGGACAAGTCCTTTTCATCGCTGGCATGTAGTGTAAGTAGGGCTCTCTGTATCATAGCAGCTTAGGTGATTCCAGATCAATGAAGGCGTAGTGCTACATACCTTGGCACAATGAGATCTCAAACAAAAACACCGTTGATGGGCTTGGGTCCAGGCTTAGGCTGCTTGTGATCGATTCCAAGCCTCGATAACATAAAACCATCAAGACAAGGGGGCCGTCGCTCATGGCGCTGAGTTGATGTCGGCCTTGTAATCAGATAGGTCTTGTTCTCATACTCAGATTTCTGTCGTCATCAGTAATAAACATTAAAAGATTTGTGAAACTTGAATTCGATAACAAAAGAGAGACGGCAACCACAAATTCAGGGAGACATTGGACAGAAAGTCTGGTTAGGGTGGCAAGAGTTCCAGTTCTTCCGGCTTTGATAGAACCAACAGCATGAATCAAAGGTAGCATTCCATGGTGGCTAATGCGCTCTGCTGTCAACGTCTGGGGCTGAGTCAACCGGCATCAGATCATGCAACGGATATCACCGCCTAGCAGCCACCTACGTATTAGACTTTTTAGCATACATTTTCTTCTCTCTACAGCTCCAGTCGCCACAATAGGATGTGTGGGTTCAATGTATGCTACTGTGGGTACTTGACACGGGCTTCGGTTTCAAATTTCAGGTTGTTCAGGGAGGCATATCAGGTCCTATGAGCAAGGCCGATGAGACCAACTAGAGCTTCTTCGTCAGTTACTAGGCCCCTCGGTGCCTACCGTGCCATCTTGATAAGTCTATTTATCATCTGCTATATACTTCTACCTATTAATTCCAGCTAACACGCTTGGTCATATCGAGATATATAAATAGAGGTAGATAATAGGTCTACTAGCACTGTTTGAGGCAATTCACTATAGGCCTTAGATTCTGCTTTTAATCTTTATAAGTGATAGATATATTTCATCTTAAATCTACTTTAACTTATTATCTAAGTTTCTATATAAACTTTAGACCGGCACTAAATCATAAGAGACTGCCATAGTAACACAGTCATGTATCCTTTAATTCTAGCTAGCACGCTTAGTCATATCGAGATATATAAATAGAGGTAGATAATAGGTCTACTAGTACTATTTAAAGTAATTTACTATAAGTCTTAGATTCTGCTTTTAGTCTTTATAAGTAATAGATATACTTTATCTTAAATCTACTTTAACCTATTATCTAAGTTTCCGTATAAACTTTAGATCGGTACTAAATTATAAGAGACTGCTACAGTAACACAGTCGCGTATCCTCTTAAATACTGTTTATGTTGGAATCTCTTTCCTGACAAGAAGCAAGTTAATGGCTTATTTATTGAGAGTTTATATTAGTTATAGGGCAACAGAGTCTATTCTGCCTAGAGGTGTAGAAAGCTAATATGTTATTTTTACTGAGATATCTGGATCTATCTCATCGTGTGGCGGCGAGAAGTGGAAATAGCTCATCAAATCAAAAAGCAAATCAATTTCACCACAGCAATTGATATCTGGTGCTGATTGGATCTCTAGTGAAACAGGGTGCAACCTCTATAGTTTGACAAGCCGCTAATCTTCGGACAGCGTATTCGTGCCCGCCACATTCGGCCTCTGAAATAACCGAGACATTGAGAAGTTAGTCTTCACGGACGCTACAGTTTAAATTATGGTAGCGCCACGTTATAATGGCCGGATCTCGGCAGTTTCGGTGAAACATGGAGATATACAATATGACCTGAAAGTCCTTGATTGCACGGACAATTCACGTTTCGTTAGATCGCCTGGCCGGTGATATAGGGTTGGCTCCTGTGTTGCTTATCCCTTGGCCCATTCTGCCATCACGTTCCTTGGATCCCAAGTCTCAGAACAGTGGAGGTGCACCCCAGGGCTGTATCGTTTTCAATTACCACTTGCACATGCCCTACGACTTCTGACTCTCGTTGGATGCCATTGTTTTTCGTGTAGAATTAACTAAACCTTCTTTGTAGCTACTGTGACCACGAAATTGCACTGTCGTGTGACATCAAATCGACCAGTTAACCAGATCATGCGCCTATGCAGGGTCGAACGACAGCTTCTGAATGGCTCTGTTGGTGAAAGATCTGAATCACGCTCCACAGCAACATTGCAGTGATCCCAAGTATTACATTGTATCCCTTGCGGGACGATGAGGTAGGGCTCGACTGTACTGTAGAAGGCTTTATCCAATCAAGAATCAACATCAAGGGTGCTTCCTTTTGGCCGTAGATCACATCTACATACTCCGTACATATCCCTATAATGTGGCTTGCAAGCAGCTGCCTATGACCACAATCCTACGTCGCCTTGAGGCCATACAATCAAGCTACGTATCGTGCCCAAAGGCATGCCTAGCTTGACAGAGCTCTGTGGTGGATGCCCATCCAAGGGGTTCAAGGTGTGTAACACAGAGACTATTGAAATGAACACCGGAGCAAAGTCCCCGCTTGGTGTAACCCGACGGAAATAACATGATCCATAAACTCCCCTCAACACCAATGATATCTCGTTTGTGGATCACCTCTCAGCTGCAAAGTCCTCAGCTTGTGTCCTCCCTTGCGTCACGTTTTCAGCCTCATGCAGCATTGTCCAGATCGGGCAACTCCAGAGGATCAGATCATATCCATGACTGAGATTTCTTGCCGCCTCCATTGCACAGACTCGAAAGTCGATGCGTAATCTCAGACATGATCAATCAGGATCGGGGGTCAAAGACGTTGAACTATCAGATACTACGATCTCGGCAGA
Source organism: Fusarium gaditjirri (assembly GCA_013266175.1). Classification (NCBI taxonomy): domain Eukaryota; kingdom Fungi; phylum Ascomycota; class Sordariomycetes; order Hypocreales; family Nectriaceae; genus Fusarium; species Fusarium gaditjirri. The sequence goes on along the minus strand of JABFAI010000215.1, from coordinate 8,283 downwards.
TCTAACGATTGAGTCAAAACAAGGGTTAGCAGGATTTTTGCCAGTATTTCCGAGTCAAATGTCTCGTGGAACAGGTATACGTCTGTGCTGTGAGGAGAGACACACCGGAATTGGATCACTCTGGACAATCAGTCGAATTGAGCTCAAAGAAGTCAGGTGGCAGAGACAGGGTCACCATAGAGAGGAAACAAAAATGAAAAACAAAAACAAACTGATCGTGCGTCATCCGGAATTCGAATCCGAGCCTCAACTTTTCTCATTGGAAGAGTTGAATCCTAACCCCTAGACCAATGACGCTTGACGATTGGATGAGTCAGCGAGATACCAAACTGTTCTCTAGTCACCAGATTCTGTCAAGTCTGTACATCATTTCGCGAATAGTATTATACGGCTGCACATAGGCCAAGCCTGACAAGAGTAGAGTCCAGGCTTCGGACCATGGATGGACACCTCTTCTATGCCTTTGGACCCGAGCTCATGTGATACTTATAATGCCATCCCTCGCTCTTCATATCCATCCTGATCTTGTACGTCTCTTCCGCAACTCTTAAAACATCCATATCCATAGCGACAATCTCCATCTTCTCCTCACCCACCTCAATTCTTCCGAGTGCTCCCAAAATCGGCATATTCACGCAACTCAGTCCTCCAGCATTACAAAACACAATCGCAGCCGTATTCTCAAAGGCTCGCGCTGTAAGTGTACAGTTCAAGAATATGCGTTCAGATTCAGGGTTGAGACCGGCTCCCTCCTCACCATTGTCATCCATGAACCAGTATGATGGTATGAGTATAATATCAGCACCATCGTTGACGAGCGCTTTGAACGCTTCAGGGAATGCTAAGTCCCAGCATATGACCATGCCGGCGCGTACGGGTCTTCCATCGGCGTGCTTGAGCGGCGTGTCGAATGCAGTATGAGGCGTATGGGTTGAGGAAGTTAGATGCGGACGCTCTGGATGCCAAAGATTCTTCTTCTGATAAGAGCCACAGATCTCGCCTGTTCCTGCGGCAAGGAAGTACGCCATGTTGCGGAGCTCTTCATTTTTAGAGTTAGGAACTGCATGAACTTCGCAGATTGTGCCGGGAACGATGTTTATATTGAGCTCTTTAGCTAGAGCTTGGTATTTTGAGAGATAGCCCGTTGATGTCTTGCTGGCGGATATGAATTCGGGATGCTCGGGGACCCATGATGTTAAGTGGAATTCAGGGAGAATTGCGATATCGCATCCCTTTGAAGCGGCTGAGCGAAGGTAAGTTTCTGCTTTTGCAAAGTTTTCTTCGACAACGATGGCCTGGGAATATATGTGTAAGTCAATGATGATCAGAGTCATCAATGCAGGTGCAACAATGATGTTCAAAAACCGACCTTTGGCTCAAATTGAATTACAGCAACTTTGTAAACCGGCGCCATTTTGATTGCAGCGATACTGTTGGCTACCGAAAAAATAAAATTGTCAAAAGTGAAGAGAAATGCCTTGCATATCTGGGGAAACGTCAATGCGATCAATCAATGCGGAGTATAAAAATATCGGCCGTCGGCGTATTGCGCAGCATTTCTCCACTGTTAGCATCGGGTATGCATTTCTCTAAACGGCAAAGGCTTTGTCAGTGGTTGTTCGTCAGGCCAATCACTATCATGGATCGAGTTCCTCGCTTGGTCGTTCGCCACTTGCGTAAGCTCAAGAGTGTTCCTTGTGTATTGATTACCCGATATGGATTTGGTCGCTGATTGACAGGTGTCACCTCATGATCCACGCTCATGTCGCGCAATGCCAATGATTGCCCAAATGTGTTTCTTGCTGTATCCGCAGCGAATCATAATTCGAGAATGACAGGTATTCAAAAGCTAAGGAAAACCGCTGAGATTACCCCTCAGTATCTCACTTGGTACTCCAGGAGGCGCAGGTCCAGAAGGTCCGTCGAAAGGACAGAACACGACGCTCCCCTCAACCGTATTCTGCTGTCCTAAAAGCGGCCCTCTTGCACTCCTCTCCTCCATAAGACTTTGGACCTTGTCAACGGCAGATGCATCAATCCCAGTCTTCCGTAACTCGTGCGCCATTTGTATGGCCGCAGACGCTGTAACCGGGTTCTCATGTCCAATCGTGATCATGAGATCCATCAGCGCTGTCATTTTCATCTCGCTGGAGCGATTCTGTGCAGACACATAATCTTCTAGAAACACGTATGCCGCCATGTATGCTGCGAACGTAATGAGGGGTTTGGTGAACATGGCTGTCACGTCCGGCTGCGAAGCGATGATATCGAATATCGCGTCGGCAGAAGGGACGAGACGTGCTTGTGTGCTGGATAGTACATCAGCCGAGATGTTGTGCTTCTTGGCCTGAGCAGTGCCGACGCGACGGATGCATATCGACGCGGTGTGAAGCTGGAGGTTTATGTTGGTGGCTTCTTGCGTATGTGACCCGCGGAGCGTTTCGGGGAGCGCAATGAACGCTGTTGCGAGACTTGTGTCGAGATCGCGATGACGTTTCCAGAACTGACTGTTTTGGATATCTGCTAGGTCCGAAGCTTGATGGTCTTGGTAAGTATGGTCGAGACATTCGTGAAATAGATGAGTCGTGGTGATGCGATATGCGAATGATGAGCAGAGGGAGTTGTCACCACTGAGCACTTGGGGCAATGACGTTGAAGGTTCCTCCATGCCAAGCTGAAACGCTTCATCCGAGGCTGGCAACAATGTACTGATCTGCAAGGCGTCAGTCAGGTATTTTCTCAGCTCTTATAGATCATACCTTGTTGACGTCCATCAGACTTGGCCATCCCGTAGTGCCGCTCGTATGCTTATCACTGCAAAAGACAGCCCATAACGTCCTCCGTCTCTCTTCCAGCTCACACCAATCCTTGGGTTCTGGAAGAGTTGCATTTCGTCTCCAGTCATTCTTCCCATCGAGTTGATGGAGGCCTAGAATCTGTGACAGACGAACAGACTTTGATGTACTCATAGATGATCTAGTGAACCACATGTTTTGCACTTCAAAATGGGACATGAGAAGGCAGCATTGTGTATGTGCGAGTGTGACGAAATACTCTCCTTCGCCCTGGCGTTGTCAGTTAGGTGATGCACACGAGAAAATTGACTGACCTTTTGCTCATCAGCTTCGAGATAGTACCTCGCTCTTCTATAAAAGGGATCAGCAAGGTGCTTATGAGGCGGTGATACAAATGCAGCTCGGGCCATGATTATGTACTGAAGACACATGGGTGGTTGCATATGAGGCGGAAGATACAGTGACGCGAGATATCGAGAGGGGTGGATGTACTGCGCATCGCAATGAACCTTTGTAAAAAAGACATTTGTCCTAAAAAAGTGTCAAATACTAAGTTCAATTCTCAATAATATACGCTTACAACTGCTCAATAACCTCTTGCGGTGGAAGTTGCTCATATCTCCCCGTCTCAGTGAGTTGATTCTCTGACGGCTCAAAGGGTCTAAACGATTGATATCCCTCCTCCTGCGTCGCCTTGAGCCGATATTCCAGATCAACTACCCGTCTTAGCGAAATTCACTAACTTCATTGTTTTCTTACCCAATCGCGACTCGAGTTCTTTGACTCGTGGCCGTGTTGCTGTTATCACAGGCTTTTTCCGTGACGCGGGATATTGGCATTTTGCCCCAGTGGCGGAACAGCGGCTGCACCCGGGGCTGAGGCGATCGCACTTTAGTTTACGCATACGGCACAGATAGCACGAAAATGGCATGAAGGTGTCCTCCGGAGGATTTGAGGAGGACGAGGCCATTTTTTTTTTAGAGTTGGTGAGAGCTGGGCAAGTTATTTTTGGAGTTGGAGGTTACGTGATGGATTAGTTACTGCGTGATCACCCCTTTGCCTCTGCTATAGGGCAATATAGTGGGTCTCATCGTTCGTGATTTGCTGCGCATGGCTGATGACTGTATCGCGATAAGAAGAAGACTGCTAACCTAAACAACACCTCATGGGATATTCGGAGAAAATGGTTGGACAAGCCAGACAAACAGTGTTAAACAGAGGAAATAAAACATAGAGAGCTTACTTCAGAGGATCAAGCTTAAGTTGTAGGGGAGGTAAGAAAACTTAGATGCTTTATCCTAAGCAATTGGAGGAGCTGTGAACACGAAACCTTTGTATCCGCAATGTAAAGTTTCCTTCACCCCATTGTATAAGTAGAGGGTATCCCCCCCCCCCAAGGCTCTCTCTCAAGTTCCTATCAAAAGTTTCACCCTTCGTCAACATGGATGTTGCATCAACGCTGGAAAGCCTTCCAAGTGAAATTCTCATTATGATTGTGCGGTCAATTACATCCCCGATGGACATACAATCTCTCATAAACGCACCGCCCATCTTGTTCTAGCTTTACCTTGTCTACTAATCGTTCATCACGGCGCCCATGGTACATCGGATAGAAGCCTCATACTCAACCGACAACTCTGAAGACCATTTAATTCAGATGACAAATATTCTTTCGTATCGACTCCCAGGCCGCAGTTATCAGTCTTTCCGTCAGCCGGAGTTCGATGGCTCAGTCATTTTGATTCCTTCTGATATTTCCTGTTACATACACTGGGGTTATCAGTTACCCATAATCTGCGAACTCTATCGCCAGAGAGGAGAAGCAGACAGTCTAATTGCAGAGTTTACAGCTGGTGAATGGGACAGTTTGGTGTCGGAACTAGGGATAATTTCTAATGGCAATCCAACTTCCAGCTCGCCTCCAGGGCTTCTCAAGCCATTAGTGCTCTCTGAACAAGAGAATTCGCGGTTTGAACGTGCCTTTATTTTGTTTGATTCTTGGCGACTTGGCATGTATTCATGTGGCCTGCTCCAAGATCATTCTAGTAGCGACATGATGCGGCCAGGTTTGCACTCATTTGGTTCTGGGCTTGATGAACATGGATATCGAGACCGTGATCTTCCCTACCGTCTATCGATATTCGAGCTCATCTTTTACAAATTTAGAGATTTCGTGCACAAGGTCACAAGCAGCTCCAGGATTATCCGCACGAGTCTCAGACGATGTCATTTTCTGAATATAATCGATCATGGGAGTTCCAACACCGGACACAATATCAGGAGCTTTGGTATATCAAAACTCTCTGTTACCACGGCTACGCTAAGTTGCGAAACCTGCGATGCATGGACGATCAAGAGCTCCAGGACTATGTACCTCAGGCTACTTTGAATCCGTGCAACAGGAGTTATGGCGTAGCTTATCATCCAATGAAGCCACCAAAAGACTTTTTTACCAATGAACTCTGGCTAATACGGGGTCTGTATGGAGATGGCCGTCCTTTACAAACTTCCCTAATTTTATGTGCGTTACTCTGGGACATAAGTCGAATCGCAGCGCATTTATGGGGTGTAAGGTCGAATCGCAACTAAGTTCTGTATGCTGATTTAAGCTCTTAGCTACTGTAGAAGTCTACTGCAAATAACACATCTAGCTCATATCATAGATATTATATCAGAATGCCTAACTAATTGCTGTAGCGTAAAGATAATATAAGGAAAACCTAGATTATGACTCTTTGGCTGGCCTTGAAGGCATACCATGACCTTTTCAAATTCTTGGTAGTGTTTGAGAATAACTGAATATTCTTGCTATATATCTTTTGTAAAGATTTCCCCTTCTACCGCTTTTGCATCTATATTCCATACTAGACTGTCGAAGCAACCATCAGCATTCCTTTTAAAGTAAAGCAGCCAAGCCTGGGCTCCATAGTGAAAAAGCCCACGCCGAACTCGATCATCAGCGGAGGGAAGGAAGATATAAGTATCGTAGTTGTAGTGCGACAGAACGTGTGACTGAGATGGCTTCCCATTGATGCTGAAGCTGAGGGTTTTGCCATCTTTAAAGACTTCAAGGTAAAGCGCGCGAGTAGAGTGCCAGTATTTGCCAATTAGATCGTGATGTTTGGGTTCTTTGGTGTCTGGAGTTCTTGCCTCCTCCAAAGTGTCAACAATGGTTTTGTATTGAGCTCTCCATGTAGTAGCCGCTTGTCTTGCCAATGGTCTCATATCAATCGGCGACGGGGAGTCAATTGAAGCTTGTAATAGAGTCTGAGCAGTCCAGTCTGCGATGTCGCCTTGCGAAATTGAGTTTGTCAAAACAACGATAACCATGTCGAGTTCGGGAATAAGCATGAAGCAGTTGTTGTAACCTGTGATAGCACCATTGTGGTAGAATACCTGATGAGCGAGACCAGGACTTAAGACTGGCATTCCGTTTTCTACTAGGCCAGGGTTAAAGCCTATTTTGCCAACTTGTGCCGGCAGATCGACTTTGGCAAATCCAAGACCATAAGCCTCGTCTGATTTGAACGATTGATTCATGAAACTGTGTCCGTACATGACGGCATCGATATAGTCGAGAGGCCCATCATTGCGAAATGGACTAAGCAAGGCATTTCCCCACGTGAGCATATTCGGTATAGTGCTGCGAACCCCCCCGGCAGATGACATCAGGTCTTCATCTGTCATGCCCAACTCAGGGCTGCGTACCAAGGACTTATCATCGAGAACAAGGTATGGAAGTGCTGTCGAACCTAGCGGTATGGATGAGCTAATCAGGGTAGTGTTTTTGAGCTCGAGCTTGTCGAGGACATAACTGGCTAGGACTGTCCCGAAAGAGCACTTCTTCACTTCCTCTATGACCTTTCCAGCCAAAGCATACATCCAATTGTTATAGAGCCAGCCGGAGCGGAGCGGCTGCACAGGGAAAAGATTATTGCACATGTCGATGACAGCCTCTTTGGGCAGGTTGACTTCGCCGTTTGCTCCAAGCCACAGCGGATCAAGTCTGGCGAGTCCGGTTCGGTGGGAGAGGAGGTCAATCAAAGTTAATCGGCGGGCTAGTGTATCATCCGACTTGAAAGATAACTCAGGGATGTAGGTGGTAATCGGTTCATCCCACTTCAGAAAACCATCATCAACCAGTTTCGAAACAGTAGTCGCAACAAAGGCTTTTGTTAAGGAACCCAACGGATATCGTGTGCCTGAGTTGGCGCTCTTACGAGCATCAACATCAGCATAGCCAAAATGACGCTCCATGATAACTTGGCCCTTGGCCATGATCCCAATAGACATACCTGCCGTTCCACCAATCTCCATGATCTCTTCCACCACAGGAAGTACATGGTGAATGCGATCGTGGAGTGAGGGAGAGGCGGTTGTCGGAGGACGGGAGCCAAACATGGGGATCTGAATGGCGGCCGCGACAGAGGCGAAGCCAAAGCCGAAGATCGACATTAGATTGGGCATACCCGCGACAGAGCGTAGGAGAGGCTATTGGTAATGCTGGCACGGATAGACGAAGGATGCTGCAGAGTTGAAAAAAAAAATAATGAACTGTGACAAGTACGCGACAGGTGAGCGGGGGCAATGAAGCAACACGGACAGAGAGTCAGTCAGGTAATGCAATCATGCGGGCCATTTATTGTCCGGTTCCTAGGTACCACAACAAAATTACTATACCTTAGGCAGAACCTTACAAGCAATGTAAGGTGGTGCTTTTCCTTCCCTCCGAGGTACATGCAAGGCAAAGCAAATTTCTATTTTCTATCAAGTACCGAATCAGGCTGCGGCTTGCCGTCGGGTTGGCTCTACTCGCTACCCCAGCCTGGCTCAAGCGGGGTTTGTCGCTGGCCTCAAAAGTCCCCTGCCATTAAATGATATTTAGCGGAGTACATGTATCGATACATACAATGGATGCCTACAACAACTCAACCCACCAGAATACGACTTGCACTTTCAACTGCCCAATGACACCCTTACGAGAAGTGACTTACCGCCACTGCAGGTATGGAAGCCTTCAATGGCTTGCCCAAAACCATTGAAACAGGTAAATTCAACCCCCCATGTAGCCGCTGTGGCTTGCTGGTGATCTTCGTTGGACATCGCTCCCCAACCACCATAATGTTCGCAGCTGTGTCTCAGGCCCAGCCATGTAATTTCGGGAGACTCGTCAGGTCTCCAGTAGCCAATCCTTGATGGACACGATCTAGTGTTGAGAATGCCTTTGGCTCGCCCTGCCTTGCTGGCTGTCTACACAGTAAATTCATCCTGCTGCCACAACGAAGTGATCCATTTGAGGCTGAAAAACGCCTAACACTCGCCCCCTCCCCCCCACCACTATATCATTTTCAGCTCCTCAGCCAGCCTAGAAAGGCTTGCAGAACAGGAGGTCAATGTATATAATATAAAACTAGGAATCCATTTCGTCAATGATTAGAGACTATTTTTTGTATTTGGAGCGATTAAATGCATGCCCATGTAAAACCAT
>JABFAI010000214.1:0-51583 GCA_013266175.1 Fusarium gaditjirri | reverse complement strand
CGCCTCCTCTGCCGCCGCCGCTTTCACAACCAGAGTGCTTGCGACCCTTGACCCCGCTATCCCGCTTCGCGTACACGACCGCAAGAAAAAACACACTGCACCACCTCCCCATCTCCTACCCCCGCCTTCTCCAGCACACTTGGACGTCTTCGCAGTTTCCACAGCGTTGACGATAAGGTTAGTACACTCGTTATATTTCTGTCTTGTCTCTCTTGAGGAGATGCCACCCTTTTGTGTTTTCATGAGCACATGTACTTGTATCTGCTCTTCTGTGGCGTTTTGAACGTGCACCGCAAATGAAGGATGATCATCAGACCCTTGAATTGCGCCTCCCACAACGGTGACAATGGAAGAATATATCCTGACAGTATTTTAGATCCGATCAGACATATCCTGCCTTCGTCTGTTCGTTCTCCTCCAACCCATCCGCTTCCAACTCGAATCACGACTCTTTCTCCACGTGTACCCCGACCTAACTACTGCAAAATGTCGGCACCTCAGGATTCTATTCCCGGCAACGGAAGCGACATCCTCGATCAGATGGATCAGCTTAGAATGGATGACCGCCTTGGCCCTGATGGCGAACCCGCCCCTAAGACGGACGAGGAGTATGCCCAGGCCCAGCTCACCCTTCGTGCGATTGTCTCTTCCAAGGAAGCCGGTGTCATTATTGGCAAGGGCGGCAAGAACGTTGCTGATCTTAGAGACGAGACTGGCGTCAAGGCCGGCGTCAGCAAAGTTGTGCAGGGTGTTCATGACCGTGTTCTGACCATCACCGGTGGTTGCGACGCTATTTCTCGAGCCTACGCGATTGTCGCTCGCGCTCTGCTTGAAGGTGCCCCCGCTATGGGTATGGGAGGTGTAGTTCAAAGCAACGGTACCCATCGTATGTGACGGTTTCTGTCAAAGGCAATCGATCTTTGGAATGCCTGCTAACTTAAGTTTCAGCAATTAAGCTCCTCATCTCACACAACCAGATGGGAACCATCATTGGAAGACAAGGTCTTAAGATCAAGCACATCCAGGATGCTTCTGGAGTCCGTATGGTTGCCCAGAAGGAGATGCTCCCTCAATCCACTGAGAGAATAGTCGAAGTTCAGGGCACTCCCGAGGGTATTCAGCGCGCTATCTGGGAAATTTGCAAGTGCTTGGTTGATGATTGGCAACGAGGCACTGGCACCGTCCTCTACAATCCTGTTGTCCGTACTCAGCCATCTGGCAGCGGAAACGCCAGCGGTGGTGCAGGATTCAGCCAAGGGTCAGGTAGAAGCGATTATGGTAGAAGCCCTCGTGTCATGCGAACAGGCAACGGCGCCGATTTTAGCAATGGTAACTCAAGGCCGTACAACCGCCGGTCCGACTCTGACGCTGCCCTTCGAGGCCCGCCAACACATGATGAGAATGGCGAGGAGATCCAGACTCAAAACATCAGCATCCCTGCGGACATGGTTGGCTGTATCATTGGTCGTGCTGGTAGCAAGATCAGCGAGATCCGAAAGACGTCTGGCGCCCGTATCTCTATTGCCAAGGTAAGCAATTTTCTCCATCTCCCCCACTCTCATCTTGAGCACGAGTGAACATAACTGATCGCGTGAACCACAGGCACCTCACGATGAGACTGGTGAGCGCATGTTTACCATCATGGGCACCGCCAAGGCCAACGAATCGGCGCTGTTCCTTCTGTACGAGAATTTGGAGGCGGAGAAGATGCGCCGAAGTCAGCTCCAGGAGCCCGAGTAGGCGACTAATGTTTTTTTTTTTTTTTTAAATCCCCTTTGAGTTTTGCTTTCCTCGTGTTCCTTGCGACTTGCAGAGGTCAGTTCTGGCAAGATGAGCTGGGACACGTCCAGATCTGACTTGCCGCGAGGCTTGTATTTTCATTTTCGGACGATACCAGACGACAGCGTCACGAGCGACCAATCCACTTGTCAAACCATTTGGCCCCTTCCACCCAAAAACGAAACCTTTCCTCATCAGTCATCGTCATCAATTTCGTTTTCCTTTCATGATTCATCCCCCTCTCGTTACCATCGCTACGCTACAACACCACGGTCAGGGGTCAACTTGGGTTGATCTCGGCTCATACCTTGGTTGTCACCTGGTTCCCTCCTCTGAATCAATCACCCTCTTTGTGGCGCGATACATCGCTATTCAACTCTGTAGCATATCCATCAGTACCAGTTTTGCTCAACCGACTTCTTTGCGAAAAGTAATCTGCCTTCTTGGGAGCAAACGGTTTCGTGGTTCGGTGCAGCAACGTATGGCACAGTTTTCTTTTTACGACTGTTAAACCACGTCGGGACAGCCCGACATGGTTATGGCTTAATGACACAAAACTACCTCCAAAGAGCGGTTAACGATAGCGCAACATTCCAGGGACCGAGAAGGGCACATCACGGTTCCTCGTAACAATCTCTGCCCACGCTTCGCGTCACCTTCCCCCTCTCTTTCGCCTCGCACAACTGTTTCTATCTCTTACATCCTCGGATTCCGACATCGTCACGCGACCCGCGACTCCCGTCTTATCGCTCACATAATTCCCATCACTCATCGCTCTCGCACACCCCCGTGACATCAACTATACTGGCTCAGCCATTGTGTATTTTGCTCCTTGCTGGCCTGTTCCCAAGACAAGGTGACTCTTATTCCATGTGGGATTTCAGAAAAGGCATTCTTAGGTGGAACGGACTTAGCTCGGATTCAAGAGTCATCAAATAAAATCGAAATTATGAGCAAAGCCCGTTACTTATCAAGTAAATTGAAGTGAAGTCGTAAGATTGTGGTGTTACATGGTACTCTGTAGAATGTATGGCTTTGCAAGTGATGTGTGGCTGAAGAAAGCTGCCAATAACCCTTAAAATAGGTCCGGTTGATGTAACTGTGGCTGGTTTCTTTGTAGTGGGGCTTCTTTATCTCATGGTTAATTGATGAAGCCAACTTGTCAGTTTGGTCCATCATGGCAACTTGTGATTGATCTAATTAACCATTTTTTCCGGTTCTCTCTTCGCTCTCTATATTTCTTAATCCTCTCCTTAAGACTTGGTTTCTGGATTATTCACAATCTTTTCACTCACTCACGCTTTTTCTATCTTCCCCCCCTCGACAGTTCTGGGAATGGCACGCTCCAAGCAGCCAGCTATCAAGCGCGAGGCATCCTCAGAGTTCTTCAATAAGACGACTGCAACATGGGAGGATACTAATCAATCGCAAAAGAGCCCTTCCAAAGGAGATATTGCGAATAAGGTCTTGCCTATTCCTACGTCTACGCAAGAAGCTGGGCTCTTGCAGCTTGTCATCGCCGTCGCGGGAATCTATGCTTCATTGTAGGTTCGGCCCCTACAGCTCCCATGGCCAAATCGCTAATATAACCGTCGCGGATAGCCTCACTTGGGCATATCTTCAAGAAAAGCTCACTACCAAGCCATATGGTCCCGCCGACGCCCCGGAAGTCTGGCACTTCCCCGTCTTCCTGAATACCATCCAATCTGTTTTCGCCGCCATCGTAGGCGCTGTCTATCTCTATGCCTCGACACCCAGCAACGCCGCCGTTCCTCCTATCATCCCCTCGCGCCGCATTCTCGGACCTCTCGCGCTTGTTGCTGTCACGAGCAGTCTCGCCAGTCCCTTTGGCTACGCATCTCTTGCCCATATCGACTACATCACGTTCCTCCTTGCCAAGAGCTGCAAGTTGCTACCTGTCATGTTCCTTCACATCACTGTCTTTCGCCGTCGATATCCGCTGTACAAGTATCTTGTGGTCTCGGCCGTGACTCTCGGTGTGGCTGTCTTCACGCTGCACTCTGGAAAGAAGAAGGGCAGCAAGGTCCGACCTGATGATGCAAGCACAGCATGGGGCCTGCTGTTGCTGGGTATCAACCTCCTTTTTGATGGCTTGACAAACAGCACTCAGGACCATATCTTCCAGACATTCCGACCGTATTCGGGCCCTCAGATGATGTGCGCCAACAACATCATGAGCACTATTGTCACGGGTACCTACTTGATCGTCAGCCCCTGGCTGGTCGCAACAGGTCTCGGGGAGTGGTTTGGCATGGACGTCGCTGGTAGCACGGGCGAGCTCAAGGCTGCTTTTAACTTTATGGCTCGTTATCCCGCTGTCTGGAAAGATGTTCTGGGTTTCGCCGCGTGCGGTGCTGTCGGCCAAGTCTTTATCTGTAAGTCTCAACCTCCACCAGATCAGTCTCCCAGGCTAATCATCGCCAGTCTACACGCTGTCAACGTTCTCCTCCGTTCTTCTCGTTACTGTCACTGTAACACGCAAAATGTTCACCATGATACTATCTGTTCTCGCTTTCGGCCATCGGCTCACGCAGACGCAATGGCTTGGTGTCGCGCTTGTGTTTGGCGGCATTGGCGTTGAGGCTGGCATCGCGCGACAGGAGAAAATGGCTAAGGAGGCTGTTAAGGCACAGCAAAATGGCAAGAAGGAGCTGTAAATATATCCCGTCTGTTTTCATTGTTAGTGAGGGATGAATTGCAATATGTATAGTGGCTCGAAGGGGCACATCCGAGGGGGGTAAGGAGGAAATCAAGTCTGAGGGGCGTTTACAGGAGTTGGCTAAAACGATCTCAACCCATCACAGTAATTAATTGCCCACAAAATAGCCGAGTGCGTCTGCTTTGGAAACACAAACTTCATAATCTGTCATGTTGAGCAAGCAAGAGACAATACGATGTATAATCCTCTTGCTTATCACCTATATAAGTACTATGTAGAGCCTTCTTCTTCACACTGTCTTGCTGTACCAAGAACCCTTTTGCTTCCTAGAAAGAACGCCGTGGTGCTGTAACCCAACACAGTAACTCGTCTTTTCCTTGGCAACACCTGTACATACACAACCCCTTTCCATGACTGGGTATTTGAGCCCTCCCGATGATTCCCCTTGGGGTACCTGAAGCCATACGCCACATGCATTTTGTTGTCCAAAATGGACAAAGCGAAAACCAAAAATAAAACTGAAACAAGAGTGACAAGACGGAGTGTCTTTGTCTATATTACACTGGGTCATCGTAAAACCATCCGACGCCATGCGCTGTGAATTGCTGGGAAAAGAGAAAAAGCGAATGTTTGTTATGAGGAGGATATAACGATTGGAGAAGATCGGTGACAAAGAAGATGTATTTGGTTATTTGCGTGTCATCGTGCGGAAGGTTGAGACCATCCGGGATCGAGGGTCGGATGGAGTGCAGTTGCAGTTATAACTCTGCCATGCTGCTCAAACGCCCCTGAAATGCTGTGATTCATATTGTGGAATAGCGAACAGGATTTATAAAATAAAATAAAAAGCGATAGTAATCGTCGTACTTCTTCCCTTGAGGGTTTGTTCGTTCGACTTGACAGCGAAACTCAAGGTTAAGCTTCATCATAGGAGATCATCAATTGATCGAATAATGGGTGCCTCGCCTTTTGTAGGTGGACTCCTGGGATCTGCAACGACCGGTGGTCTTCCGAACGTTGAGAAAGGGTCTCGAGGGAACATGCCCGCTCGGGGAGAAAACAAGCCTTGGCTTGGAGTTGGTGGGCTCTCGACGAATCGCATCCCAGCAACTTCATGGGCATAATGAAGCGGATTGTTAGTCATTGTCTCGGCTCTCGGCGATAACAGAGCATTATCATCTGGGTATGAGCCAGGAAGAGTTATCGTTCTCTCCACTGGCGCATCACTTAATCTCATTTCCGACGGCGCGGGATTGAATCGTGGGAAAGTCATGGTCTGGAAGCCAAGACTCGCTTGAGAGGGGAACCCAGGCGAAGGTGGAGGCTTTGTGATCGAGTCCATTATGGGAGACGGGGCTAGACTTGGGGGTGCCTTGCCCTGACTTGACACGGGCCTCTTAGGCAAGTCCCCAAGTTTGAAAGAATGCATGTTTTCTGATGAGTGCTGCTCAACCTCGTCTTTCCAAGTGCAAATTGGGGGCGCCGAAGCTGGGCCAGGTGACACCGGTCGGGGTCCGGGTGTTGAGTTGCCGCGAAGTCGATTTGGGCTCGAATGTAAGTGCGAGTCCTTCGAGTCTTGGTCCTGTGTTGGAAGGGGAGCAGTCTGTGGCTCCTTAGCTCCAATGTCGATAGCATCAACAGATAGTGTAATTCTATGCTTTGAAGGGCTACGGCCAGGACGGGGACGGTGTGACGGTACCACCGTTCGCTTCGTTGACACTTCCTTCTGGAAGTCCTGCAGCGAGTACATGAGTTTCATGTTCGGGCTGATCCATTGGCTCTTGGCTTGAGCTGCATAGTAAGCATCATTCACGGTGAGATGTGGTTTCTGGAACAGGCCGTAGGCAATGATCAGACTGGCAGATCGACTCGCGCCCTGCTGACAATGGACAAGCACACGTTTGCCAGCTTTTGTCCGCTTATCAATAACATCGCACAACTCCATAAGATCCGGCGCAATGTCGGTATTGTGGTCCCAAGGAATATGGATGTATTCAGGCTCTTTAAATTGAAAGGCCTTGGGTGTGGTAGGTGTGTCAGCTGAATCCTCCTGGGGATATTCCCAGGCTGTCATGAAGCTAGATGTGGACACAGCAGTATCGGGAATAGGACTTTCAATTCCAGAAACAGGGCGTCGCATAGATTGGAATGGTGATTGCGACTGCGATTCACGGGCCACTTTGCGAATCTCAAAGGGGTTGCTGACTTCGCGAGCGCAATTGATGACTACATCAAAACACGATGCTTCATCAGCCGTGGGTTCCGAGTAGAGGAAAACATTGTCTCCGTATATCGCAATTGGCCCATCAGGGTAGCCTGGCGTCTTCATGTCCTCGTTGTTCTCGTTATCGCGGTAAGGGTCATCATCTCGAATGGCCATCTGAGTACGAATTGGCGAATCTTCCTCAGTAATCGCAGAATGGAAAGCTGGTTTCATAGTCGACTTTGTGGGTCGCAATACTTCTGAAAGTCCGGATTCGTTTCTTTCTAATACCTTGGGAAAAGTCATACCGCCAGGTGGACCAAAGGTCGCGGACTTAAGACCGGAAGACATGTGAGGCGAGGAGCAAGAATGCTTAAGAGCTCGACGCTGGAGCATCGGCATGGCTGGCGAAGGGGGAACCTCCAGGGTGGTCTTATGGACCAAGTCAGAGGTATTGGTCTTGAGACTTAACTGGCTAGGCTTTCTTCTCATAGCAGGAATCGTAGGTTTGATAAAGGATGGAGAAGAAGGCTCAGAGACCAGAGAAATATTTGTCGTTGTCGAGGTAGCGAATGGGGGCTGGATAGAAAGGCCCTTCATATTGCGCCCTCTTCGAGGTGAGGGTGATGTCATTGGTCGCTGCAGCCGAGGGGGCTCACTCAACAGAGTAGTGGTGGTTGTGCTGCTGAGATTGGTAGAGAGGTTGCCAAAGCTCGTGGCCGGATAGTTGTTGAGGGGAATGAGATTCATAGGAGAATCGGGAGAAGATGAGGGAGATGCATCTGAGAGGGGCGAAGAGTCGGTTGTAGACAAGGTCGTTGTGGGTGAAGAGTCTGCCGACTCGGAAGTCTGTGTTGATGTGCTATCGTGATGCTTGTGTGTTGGGTCGACAGGCATCATGCTAGGGCCAAGACCGTGCTGAGGAGGAGCGCCCATCATGCCAGGTCGCTTTGTTTCCATGTCGACAAATTTGGTGTCCATGAGTGTGACAGTGTCCTGATCTGCCATTGTCTCGGCATCCAGATCAAACACTGTCATAAAGGGCGGTATTTGATCTTCGTACACTCTTCTGTCCGTAACTGAAGGCATGTTTTGGTATCCGCTTGGCGATCTAGTGAGTCAAGTCTGCTCCAGGACGTGGAGTGGAGCGAAGCAGATGTCGAGGGACAAATACAGTCTCTAATCTGCGTACCGGGTATAATTCGAGTTTTTGATCGAGGCGTTGAAACACTAGTTGGCTTGCACCTGCGAAAAATATGGTTGATATTATGAGAATATGTGCAAAAGGTTTGTAAATAGTCCGGCAAGAGAAACGAATGGCTTCGCGGGTCGCGGCGCGATCGAGAGCAGGTCAAGTCGGTCGTTCGATGGGTCAGCGCAGCTGATCTTGTCGCTGAGCGTGCCAGTAGTGGGCAGTGCTCAATAAACGCACGCAAGTTGCTCGACTTGGTAAATGAGAGAGACAAGCCTCGCGTTGGTGTTTTAAAAGAGAAAAATAAAGTTCTTGCTCAAAAACAGATCGCAGTTTGGGCTGTAGAAGCAATCGAGAAAGAAGCTATTGCTACTGTCGAGTCTAGCGGGTAGCAGGGAGAACAGTCCAAGGGACGAGCCCAGAGAACTTATGAGACAAGAACAGGCGCTTCGGCGATAAGTAGCGGCAGGGCAGGGCTGCGAGTGGCGCTGTCAGAGTCGCGAGATCATTATTTCCCTTTATGAGGGAGACCGAGCTGTCTTTCAAGAAAAGATGTTATATCAGGCCGGAGCGGAGTGGTCTGAGGTGAAGAAAAGGGTAAAGGGAAGGGCGAAGAGAAGAAGATTGAAATTGAAGATCGAAGTGACAAGAGGAAGTGAGAGAAAGATGAGAGGAAGAGTAACGAGTTGGAGGGGAGTGTGAGACCGAGCGAGAACGTCTTGGGATTGGATTGGATTGAGTTTAGCTCTGGGGAGAACTGGTTGAGGGGTGTGAGTTGCAAGCAGGCGCTACCTGGGGACAGTGTCTTCCAAGGATATTCCATACGGTACTGGTTATGGGGGCCTCTCACGGGAGCCCAGGTTACCAGGGCAGTCAGCTGCCTGGTGGAGGCTCAGTGCCCTGTACTTCAGAGAAGAACCTGGGCATACCTACAGGCGACAAAGCAACGGCGGTATCTCAAACAGTTATCAAGGTATTAATCTAGCCCAATCCGATCCAGTAGCAACTACCTACCTAATTCAAGACCTCAAGTTTTTAACAGCGCACGCAGTAAAAAATAGTGTTTTGTTTTCGTGGCCCATATGGATATGAAACAAATATCCGCCCAAAGCAGGCGGCAGTACCTACGCATGCGCTGTGTCGCTCTGGCGGTTGCGGCCATGGATGACGAAAGTCAACTAATGTAATGTAATGTCATGTCATGTCAACAAGCATGCTGCTGCACAAGGCAAGAAGAGTGGAAGCCTCCACATCCCAGGAAAACGTGACATGGTAAAGCCCAAGCAGTGTCAGCTCCATGGACCCTGCAATGGCACAGGAAGCAAGAATTGTATACGAAACATGCACTAGGGTTGACGATGCTTGGAACCAGTTTCGGCAAAGGTTATTGATCATACCGGTATGTTGAGTCTAGTACCGTGTTTGCTTAAAACCTTTTCGTGCGAGTAGTTATTGAGTTGAATATTGTCATCTTGGCTGGACTGGCTGAATCCAAGCCCTGCTTCATATGTCCCTCCCTTGCCAATATGGATGGATGGATGGCTCCAGCTACGATACCTAACCATGAACTAATGCGTCGAGCGGTGTCCAATGGGAAAGAAACATCCGAATTACGGAGTACAATAGTCGCCCTAGAACATCGATTTTCAGGTCAAGGCCGCCTGCAAGACCCAACTGAGCAGGATTCAATGGGTAATCAACCAATCTTGCGGATCGATCTCCAACGTTCGCTTCTCGTTCTACAAACTTATTAACGTAGGCTCCTCTCTCACTTTCACTCAGAAGATGAGCAAAAATGGGGCGAGCACCTCAAGGGCGCTACAATGAACCACTCAGGTCCTCTTGTCCGTTACAAGTTAGCCACGGCCGTAGTGTCTGCTTTGTGAGTGGAGGGTTCGCTGCACGAAACGCGTTCAGGATCCTAAATATAGACCTCGTGCAACACTCTGCAGCATGGAAGGCGCCTACAGCGAGCCAATCATGTCCTCGTGGTCCAATTTGGGGACTAGTGAATTGCAGAACAGGGGGGGTGGAGGCGGGGTGTGAAGTTGAAACGCCAGGACAGGGTCGAGGATTTAAATTTAACCCGTAGGTGGAGAGATACATCCTCTTCAGCAGTTGATGCCACACTGTGCTGAGGGGAGAGTGTTTGGGTTACTTGCTCATGTGCAAATGTGATAGAGTCGAATGGGTCATTTGCTGAAGGACAATGGGGTTATCTGAGATCTTGGCGGGATTAGGAAACGATGGGCAAATATGAAGACAATCGAGCCAGTCAGCAGTCTCAATGAATCAAAGAGTTGAAGACAAGAACAGACTTTCAAGATTCCAACGTTGAGGTAAGGAGTACACATGCACATCATACCCTTTTGTCATCCAACCTCCTCAACTCAATTCCAAACTACCTTACCTACGATTATTACCTTGCCACAAGCTTCTATCCTCCAACCTCCTGTTATGTAGGGCTGCAGCTCTTCATATCGTCTCATAACTGGCTGGGTTATAGTACCAATTAAACTTATTCAGATAAACCATATAATTCTTTGACACTTATCGTCTTAACTCTGCTGCTGATGCACGCCACTCCGTAACGCCGTCGCCAATCCAAGCAAAGGCAAAAAGGCCTGGCCTGACCAGGGCCCGTTGGCCGTGATTCGGCCATCTGTTGGCGTCACAGGCGGACAAGGGGCCTTCTGTAACCAACTACATCTAACCTCTCTGCAACTGTTAGAGATAGGCGGCTCAGTGCAGAGACGGGGGCAAAGGATCCCCCCTGTTCCTCCACCGTCAACCAATGTTACTGCGCCTGTTGCCGTACGGGACCGGCCCAGCCTGGCTACCTGGGTCCTGGGAAGAAGTGCACTGGCTGCAGTCTGGCTATGGCTACGATGTTCGCTGGCCGGGCAGCAGAGTGTCATACAAATTGGATACGATATCGATCGAAACGCGACAACCAAGTGCTCGGCTCGCGTGGCCTTTCATTGTTAAGGGTTAAGTAGCTGTCGGAGTTGAGTTGTCTGGTCTCGTGGCTTAGCCTCGGTTAGCTTGCGCCACTGCGGCGTCCCCAGTTTGGGGAGGCATTTCTATTCTTGACCAAGAACATGTTAATAAGTGATCAAGAGACCGGCTTGAATGGATAGTAAAAATGGGCTGTCAGAAGCGAAGTTGATATCCTAATCAAGGACTATTGACGTTAAAGTAGTGGAGACTATCAAAAGAGATTAACGACTTCAACTTCAGATGTGTTGTAATACGAAGGTTTATTTTCATCGAGCCGAGAACCACATCACATCCAATATTGCAATGAGTCAAGTTCCTGTTTGCCACTGTCCTGATCCATTGTCCAAGTAGGTATGTATGTACCTCAGGTTAGGAGTTAGTTGATGAGAAATTGAAAACTGTGTCGGAGATATCCCCCCTCGGTATGTAAAATAAGCAGATCCAAGCTACCCAAGCTCTTCATCCATCTCCATCAAGTTCAGCCACAAATCAATCCAACCATGTTCAGAAACAGACCGGGCCGCACTTCTCCTCCTTAGCCTCCTCTGACGGCAGATCGAAAGACGCCAAGCTACAACAAGAGTGGCTCACAATCTGAAACCCCTGGCCTAGGGAATGAAAAAGCGGGAAAATCTTGAGCCCCATCGAGTTTCAGCTTTTTTTTTTCAACGCTCGCTCACCAGCAAGTGAGTGACCACCTACCAGATGCAGTCAGAGGAAGCCCAAGTACCCAAGGAGAAGAGGGAAATTTCAGACCGCACATTGAAGAGACAGGATTGGCTGCATCGGCTATTGGCTACTGCACGTCAAATTGACTGGACCATTACGGACCCAATCTCCAATGACATCCAATATGGAGTGGAGTCCCTTTTTTTAGCTTGCGCTTGCAGGCTTCTTCTTCCAAAACTCGTGGCCTTCTGCGCTAGACGTTGATCAGCAATCTACTAATATGTCCCTTATTATTACCCCTGCAGGGTTCGTCAATACAGTCCCATCATCTCCTGCCGTTTGGGAAATCGCCTCTGAGAGACAAAAGAGGATTTGAGCCGTTCCTTTGATGAGGTGAGATGTAAGGTATGGTCAAGATGGTTCACCTGAATATCACAGCACAAGGTACGGAGTACTCTATTGTGTGTACTACACGGGACTGTCTCGTCCTGCTGGGAACCATAATTTCATCTCCGCCGCTAAAACTGCACCTTCACAAGACCCAAAAATAAGACGGGTCTTGATCTGAAACGAGACTCTCCATTACAGGGTCGCTTCGCCATCGACTGCGCAACTCTCGATCACAGATTCTACCAACATCATCCCCCAAATCTTTCTCCTATCCCCTGACTCCTGAGATCCACGCACGCGCTTGGACTTGGACTTGGACTTGGAGTACCCTCAAGGTTCAGCAAAATTGCAGAGAGATCTCTTTCTGTGTAACAAGTTTGTGCAATTCCGTCCCAAGGTTGAGCTAGCCCTCCCTAGTACTTGTAGGATTCAACCTGAGTTTGTTATCAGTCAATTGCAAAGTACAGAGTCGTTCTCATATCGTTATACTACCTCTTAGACTGTGTAGCCGCAACTGCGCTTGTTTCGAGTCAATGGCTGTGCTGTATTGTGTTGCCGCCGGTCCAACATCCACCCAGTCACGGATTCCTTGTGCTGCAACTCGCTCGCTTGTGAGTCTGGGACACAGCAAATTTGAGACGAAAGTCACATATCTCCCGGGCAACCTTTGATTCTCGTCCTTGTATCACGTGTGGCTAAGTAATGACTTGAAACTGAGGCTCCGGTAACATCGGTAGGGACCTGTAATACAGAACTGGCCCGTTGCTCTACTATACACCGTGCTTTCTTTTGAAGAGGATGACTCATATAAGCAGGTCTCAGTTCGATGCTGTTGATGACCTCGGTCCTCGGTCGTGTCTCGACCATCTCCCACGTATATAATACTGAATCCTGGTAGGTTAATACATGGGGAGCCGCCTCTGCGCACTGTAACTGATATACTAAGGTGACTGGTTATTTCTTTATATTGAAGCAAGCTTGGCAAGGAGATGGTTTCGTTTTTGTTTAGTCATGTAATGAAATCGAAACCTAATCGTGGTCCGCATGTGAATGGATCACTTATGTGGTATCAAGGAGATATTCCCAGGGATTATATGGCACCATCAAAAGGAATAAACGCTGGTTCTTGGCTGGTCCGTTAGGGAAGTATATCAGGTGCAACGATATTTTTCCGTACATGGGTATAGGGTCGTGTGTTTCAGGTTCAACGTGAACACACTACCGAGTAACCCCATCAAGTTTTAGGACTCAGAGGTGTTCTACTTAAGCTTGACTGGATCTTGTTTGACGAAAATTCCACTGCCATAATTTCATGTGACTTGGTTGCTTGCTGCTTGTGTGCTACTTGTTAGAGTGTTACTCTAAACGACTATGTCAACATAGATCGGGCCGTCATGTTTCCTTGTTGGATTCAATCAATCCCAATAACTCACACCAGTATGAATGACTTAGTATTAACTTTAGTCTATAGCATTAGTATCATACATGGTTATTGTTAGTTCTTAGAGTGCCTTGGAGGTTACGGATGTCTAAATACAATTCTATATCTGTCTAGATAATCAACGGCCAGGGAGAATCGATGCTACTTGAACGATACATAGAGCTGAAATTGTATTACTAAGTTCATTTTTTGTTCATTGGTCACTATAATTGATTCTGTGTTGGCTTATTCCAAGCTAAGCAATCGAGACAAATCATACCAGAGGCGAATCATAACGCTTTATCTCTTTGAATATGCTTTCGAAGTTACCTTGCACAGAATCTCTATATTTCCATATGTGTTTTTCTTATCATTGTTGTGCTGGATGAGTTAGATATTTGTTGTCACCTGTTGCCATTACTCAGTCCTCGCATATCCGTGATGTCACAACAACATCTGTATTTAGGGTAAGCTACCAGGACTACCTAGGTTTCCTCTCATCATACGGTATTCGTTGCCTGGAATACTACGACCATGACTGATATGCTCTGACTTGGGACTGTTCTTATTGATTTTGGTCTCTTGCTGAATAGGGATGTTTTGTAAATGAGTTGTTATTTGGAGTTTCTTAGTGCTGGTACTTTAATAATATAAACATCACACTTAGGACATAGATAATGATATATCATAATGAATATATATACCACTAAAAAAATCATGAGTCATGGTAACACTCAAGGGCCTTACGTGTGAGACATAACTTCCACACGGACAATTTGAGTATTAGAAAACAGGTATCAAATTATGACCAGGATTATTGTCAGTGCTCTAATTAAACCTAGTTACCCTATAGCACACAGCTGCACACTCTCGAAGGAAGCCGTTACTTGAGAAAACTTAGCACCAACACAGGAAATCGATACCTCCGAGATTGAAAACCGTCATTATCCTTTTGGATTGACGTCCAATGGAGTTATCTGATGTCTGTCTAAGATCATGGTAAAGAGCACCGAAGGATCACTAATATGGGATGGATGAAGTAGACAGGCGAGTACCCTTCGGCTACTCATATCTCCATGCTGTTTCCTACATGGAGCCCTTGAAATCTTTAGGGTTAAACCGTCTCATTAGATTGTTTCCTGGTGGAATTTGATAACACCACTCAACGGACCTGAAATGCAAGAGGAACATCATATGCAGCTAGACGGATCAAGCATCAGACATAAGTAAGGTAGAGGAGAATGATGTGTACTCGCGTCTATGGCATTGATGGGAACCTATGTTAGACTTACACTTTCATATGAGAGCGCCAGAGGCACCGTGACAAAGTAAAACGATCACAAGGGGACGAGAAACCCCTCTTACTAGGTTTCTTGCAAGTTGAATCAATTATGATAGAGGAGCTGTTGTCCAAATAGCAACTCTCGCTCCTGACACAGTCCTTTCCAATAGAATGGATAAGGGCTTCAACTCCTTGGACACGAAGAAGTAAAAATTCATAGATCTGGACTCTTAGCAAAACAGCTAGCCAGCTTTTCTATTGCAGGAATAATAGGCGAGCGGCCGTTTTAGCGGAGGAAAGCGTTCGTATTACGATTTATGGCACGCTGACGACTTATTAGGCACTTGATGGATTCCGCTCGTTGAGGGTATTCAGAGGATTGGACAAGGGGACACCTTCAACCACTATGGCAACAGAGAGGGAGTGGTTCGCTTCAATGGGGATTTGTTCCTTGGCCGTTTGTTAGCCATGTGGAACTCCGCGCTACGTGGTACTGAACCCGTTTACCACAGCAGTTAAGTATCATGCTAAGAGACACTTATACGAAGCGAACACGCCTTGGAAATTATTGCTCGAGATGAGAGCATGACAATTTATTTCATCGTTCGGCTTATTCTATGTTTGCTTTGTGCCCCTTGACACTGCGTCAAAAATGTCGAGTACCACAAGACGATAGTGGCCCGATGCAACACAACCCCATAGAGCCTCTGTTTCAGCACCAGGATGGAGATAAGTTAAGGGTCGTGGAGTTTCCGGCTATCCCTCGTTGAGCTGAACCAGCCTCCTCGAGCCACAGGCTGGCCCCTGGTGCATGGATTCGTTACCATTATCTGACCTCCGTTTACCGTTAGGTCAATTGGGTGGGTTGATTTCAACGGTGGTCTATGCTCTACCACTAAATAAATGACGACAAGGGAGGTGAGTTGCATTCCGTAATGGACGATGAGGGAGCTGTTATCCGTTAAGGGATTGGGCTTGAGACTCAGACTGAGGATTAGAAGGCATGCCTAGCCGTAAATTGAAATGGTTCAACGGCCTAAGGACAAGACGAGACGAAGCTCAGGCCTGCTGCCGGAATGGTACATGTGCGGCCTGTAAAGTAGCCTAACCGTTATCTTCAATAGATACTGACAGATCACGGATACCATACCTGGAGGAGCAATGTGATGTGATACGTATAACTGGAAAGCATATGCTAGGAAAAGGGGTATGAGCATTGTTCAAGGACTATGCGTTCTGTACCTGTGCGCGTGGTAGGTTGCACTCTAGGAACTGCCGAGTGTGCCTCAAAGCAACAGATGGCTTGTCTGTTACTGCAACACAGCATCAAGTGTCAATGAACGACGGCGTCTAGGTTCGCTGCAGGCTCAGGGAGCATGCTCTCAATTGCAGATCCAACAAACGAACGTCCCCTTGTCCCTTGTCCCTGTCAGAAAAGACCAGGCTTGTTGATGTGCTTGCTGCTGCTGCAAGCCAGAAAGATGGTTCCGGTCTCGTTTGTGCCAGAACTGCATCCACTGATTCCACTCTGCTTACCAGGCAGGGCTCGCAGATTCGAGCGCGTCAATGAGGCACGCAAACGATGATATCGTCGTGTGTTGACATGGATGTTTCAGCGATTACTGACCATGACCGCATTTGAAGATGTGATTGAGTCCTTTCCTTCTTAATAGCCCATCATATAAACAAAGTTTCTACCACTCATCGGCAGCGTTTTATATCCATGACAAGGTGGCCAAGAGTTTAACCGTGTGCCTTCATCCTTTAAATCTCTGCTGTTGAGTAGGTCCCCTGTTTAGTTTGGTTGCCATCCATTCATTGCTTGCTGTTGGATCGAAAAAGGGACCGTCCCGTTCATCCTGGATCTTAAAGCCCTTGTCGACGTCTTGCTCCTTTCGTCTCAGCTTCTGGCGAGGTCAAACGATTATTCAAACCTATAGCAATTCCTCCTCTTCTTTGGCTCGCCTTTGCCTTGCTCTACCTACCGTTTCTCTGGTCTCATTCTCATTCTCAGTCTTTCCCTCATTTCTCTTGCTCTTGGACGGACACGTCGTCTGGGTTCCCATCGTCTTTCTCTTTATTGGGCAGCTTGGGCATACTCGTCCCCTCACCTACACCGACTTCATTTTCCTTCTTTCCATGTGTCTGCCAACAACACTCTCTTACTTAATTCCCGCGGTTTCAACTCACATCATAATATCGTATTAGCAACCTGAACCCTCGGCTCCTCTCTTTGTTTCAATCTCCGCAACTTCACTTCCCCAAGTTTCCTCGACGGCGTTTCTCTGATTCTTTTCGCCCGCTTCGGAGAAACCAGTTTCGCGCTCCAAGGACGCCGCTCTGACGACCAACCACCAAAATCAAGCCTTTCAAGTCATAGGCATTCGAGTGTCTCACTCAGCCTATTGTTTCTTTCCAGGAGACGACCACTACCGCATGCAATCATCGTTAATAACTAATACGTGTCGACTTGGTCATTTTCTCAGTTAAATAGGCTTCTCAACTCATCAGGATACCCTGTGCGAAACCAATTCTCTACGGAATTCTCCCTCTCGACGAACCTGCGAGACTTTTCGCAGTCCATTGACGTCGTATTTGTCTGCAAGCACTTGCTGGGATGCTCTAATGCGCCGACGGCCGAGACTATGACTGTAAAAGGCGGTTTCACAAGTGCGGGCCAGCCAGGCCCTGACAGTCAGCATCAGCATCAGCATCAGGAGCCTGTGTCTGGGCATATGCCTTCCCCTATGGCCACAGCTGATCTTCAATCTGACCCTTCCTCGTCTACTGTCATTGCCCACGCAGACTCGCACCGGCAAAACCACAGTTCTTCCAAGTTGCCCGCTTTCCGCTTCACTGACCGGCGAAGCAGTAGCTGTGGAAGCGTGCCCCTAGCTAATAAGGGTGACCCCCTGTCCCTTAGCAGCAGCAACCAATACAACCATAACAGAAACCAAAATCTCGATTCGAGAAACAATAACAAGGACGACCGCACTAGCGATTACCTTCACCACAAACCAACTACATCGGCAACGGCAACGACAACGGCATCAGCCTCAACACCAACCTCGCCACTCGCCAATACTTTGGATAGCGCCTCAGCGGCGCTTCCTCTGCAATCTTCAATCGTGTCGTCGATTGTCTCACCCTATTCAGACCCCAGCACTATTACTCCGACTGTCTCAGTCGCCCCGACCACAGTATCACCTGTATCAGCAGATCCAGGCCCAGTGCCCCCCCCGACCGCTGCTGTTAGTGGACCATTGACAGCGCCCGACCCTGGCCCAGGACCAGCAACTCTCGCGACAACCCATTCTCACACTTCTCACCCGACAACGCATCACCGCGACGAAAAACACGCTGTCTCTGCATTGACATCTGAGCCTGCGCCTGCATTTGAGCCTGCGCCCACAGACCCATCAACGAACACAGCATCCTCATCCTCGCAGCCCAACGAACCTAAGTCATCCAACGAATCCGACGCAACGGTGCTCTCACAAAACAATTCCAGGACGTCCTTGGTGCATCCATCGTCATCGGTGATCCAACTCTCGCCTGGGGTTAAGCGTCCCGCATCTTTTGACGCACATGCACCTGACGCGATCTCCCCGCATCCTGCTCCTCCAACCTCCAAGTCTCGGACTCGGCGACCACTGGTGTCGCGAAGATCGACTGCTGGCACCTCATCCACTGGCCCGCCACCTTCTCTGAATTCTGAGCGCCTGCAAGCCATCGAAGCCGCTCAGGAAGGTCAATTCACTTGGCCCTCCTCAAGTGACAATTCGCCCCAGCAATCGCCATCTGGCCAACGCGAATTAATTTTGCCTAAGACGCTATCCAGAACCAACTCAGATGAGAGGCGAGCATCTGCCTCCCATCGCCCTCCCGTTTCATACCGACCGCCTCTCACCTCCAATAGTAGCACTGAATCATCACCGCCAACCGCTGTTCGTGTCCCCCCAATTCGATCTTTCCGATCTTCAGGCTCCCGCAAGAGCCTCACTCTCGATATGAATTCGAGGCCGCGCTTCCATGACTCTGGCGACGAAGTCGAAGACACTAACCATGACCGTACCCTGCGCGCCTTGGAGGGTAGGAGTAATGATGATGCACTTCGGCCAGCTCCTTTAACCTCAAGTCGCCGTGGCGCCTTCGATAATGAAGATACCGGTGACGTTTTCCTTAAGATTGCCAGGGAGGAAGCTTCCCAGCGTCAAACAGACGAGCAATCCCAAGAAGATACCCGCAGCGTAGTGGTAAGTTTCTCTCCTTTATCGTCTCTTATTGTTTCCTTCGCCATTTTTTATTTTTGGTGCTGGCTATGCGCTGCGCATGGCGCATGGTCACTTGGGCTGCGCGAAACTTTTTCAGGGTCCACCACGTACTCAATTGCTTGTTTCTGGATATACATATCGACTTTAATTTGTCCCAGCTCGGAAACTAACTTGCATAGTCCCGAGCGACGCGATTTACGCATCGAAGACCCTTATCCTCTGTAGTCCCTATATATCAGCCTACTTCGCCTCCTAGGGTTCGGCGCCGGCTTTCTGATCAACAAGACACTGCGGGGTCCCGGCCAAGAGGCTACGAAGATGATCGGGCAACTGAAACTTCTCGCATGTCAACTTATCGCACACTACCACGAGAAAAAGCAGCATCTGTGCATCCTGGAGAAGATACAGGACGTATGCGAGGCTCGACCTCAACCATGCGTCCGACCCCCGTTACACCTCGCTCGATAGTTTTTCAGGAGCCTAGTTCCGAAAACTCCATGTATTCTCGTCGAAGATCGTCTGTCACGGACAACAATGTAAGTGGACAAAACCGAGGTTCTGCGTACAAATTCATGGGTCATGGTTACAACAAGACGTATAATTCCTCTCCTCTGGTCCGGTCATTTGATTTCCAGCGTCAAGCAAATCAGGAGGCTGGCAACGGGGCTGAGGGAACAGAATCGACTTTGTCGAATACAGCCCCCTCCACGGTATGGGACGAACTAGACGACCTCAAATCAAGAATACATCGACTAGAACTGACTGGTAAGCTGCCTTCGACTTCCGGCGCTGCAGTATCGAGATTATCAGACGACCGACCGCCGACGGCGACTACAGCGACGACTATGTCGTCTTCCCCCAAGCGAGTTGAGAATGGCCATCAGAACACGAATGCCGACGCCGTTAGCACCACGTCCTCCCACCACCGAGAGTCGCATTCCATCCTTCAATCCGCCCTTGCTAAGTCCAAGGTTCTACTCGACACGGAAGTTTACCAAGCCCTAGAGTCTGCTGCTAACGATGCCATGTCCCTCGCTTCCATGATGGGAACACCCGGCCTACCGGGACCCATTTCGAGCGGCGCCAGCACGATGGGCTCTAACGCAACTGTCACTGATCGCCAACTGAGACGAAAGGCCGAGAGCGTGTGTCGCAGCTTAACAGAGCTTTGCCTCGCATTGGGTGAGGATGCTACCCAGACACGGATACCGCGGCAGTCAATTGAAGTCCCAACGCCTGCTCAGAATGACGCGCCAACTACACCGACGATTGGTAAAACCTCTAGTGGCTTTTCTCAACGTCGACAGAGCATTGGGAGAAATGATCAGAGTGCTGCCAAGGAGCATCTTACCAGCCCCAGAACTCTGTCCAAGTTTGAAGAGAGAAGACTCAACATTCTTAATGGCAGTTCTCTACCTACATCACGCGTGTCTAACTCAATACCATCGACACCGATCGAGCCGACCTCGAATCGGCGTTCTTCTCTTTTGGTTTCTCGATCTCGCCGTGCTGGTACCGAAGAACCTGATGAAGGCAGGAAGTCATCGCTTCTACTAAGAACCAGAAGAGCGGGTACTGAGGAGCCCGATGAAGGCCGTAGAACGTCTTTATTCGTCCGCAACCGTAGAAACACGGTCGGCGAAGAAGGCGAGGAAGAACCAAGGTTCCGAGCACCCTCTCGAGCACCTACTGAGCTTGGCAGCACGATTCGAGTTGTGACACAGGATCAAACGCCACAGCAGCAGCAATACTCACCGTCAGCTGATACCGCATCTGCCATCCCGCGTCGGCGCTTTGTTTCGTCGAATCTCGGTGTCTCCAGGCTAGCAACGCCATCAATTAACACAGCAACACCGCCTCGAAGATACATGGAGAGACCGGCACAGCAAGACCACGGTCATAGCGCTATCGATAAGCTTGCTGAAGAGCGTGCACAACGCTACACATCTCTTGGGCAAACAGCCATGGTCAATCGGACCAGCAGCATGATCAGAAGACCCAAACGAGACAGCATTGCGTCCGCCAATCCTTCTGCAGCTGCTGGCAGCTACAGATGATGCCAATGACCAATGATTTTGATTGATTTAACGACTGTACAACTACCTATACATTATGTTTCAAGCGCCGGACGTTACTATTTATATACTTTTATCTTTGCACGGGGAACAGCTTATTTTTCCTGTTCCCCGCATTGGTTCTCATCCGGCTCGGCCGAACGATTCATGGCGATTGTTAGGGATGACAAATTACATTATCGTTCTTGTCTGACGTACATACACTGTCTATCGACAGCTCATTTTGCTTGAGAGGACAGCATCTTTGCAGGGAGGGTAGTACTATGGTGTTTAGAAGGAGGTTTGCTTTCTGAAAACGGCGCACGAGGAGCGACCATGCGAGAAACAAGACAGAGCTTGGGCTTTCCATCTGTTTTGTATCGGGCTGGCAGTCAAGAAGACATCAGGATAAGCATGGGGATACCGATTTATTTTAATGTATGATGTGGTTTGGTCGCGTATGACGGCTCTTTGCTACCCTTTCTTTGACTTTGACCTTGGTGATGTCGTTGTATGTAAGAGGCTTGTGAGTTTAAGCAAACGGGTACATGCCATTTATTTGGTAGCAGTACTATAGTGTCTGATGAATTTGAGTCTGTCAAAAGACTCAATGTGCAAATTGCTTCTCGCTGCAAATGGTCTGTTTGGCTACATGACACGGATGATGAAGTTGATACAGACTTAGTACCTTAATGAAGAGGCTGAGTCAGGCCGAAAGGGGAGATGCAGGTGAGGCAGCCAGTCTATAAGGTTGGCCCCACCAGATTCTCGCAAGAATTCACATCTGTGAGTGAGTGGATGGGATTTCGACTCATGTCTTCTCTCGCAACATCTAAGATATTAAAAAGAAGCATTTCTCCTCTCATCTTTTCGACTTCCAACAACCCACGTTCTCTAGTTCAGAACTGTTTTACTGCACACCAACCACTTTACCACACCTTTTTCGCACAACGCAAACACGACATCATGGCTGATGAGGCTCATTTCGATGTTGAGGACAAGATGCAGAATAGACCCCCAAGATCAAGAGGTGGTAGGGGGCAAGGGAAAGGCGGTGGCGGCGGTGGCCATGGAAGAGAGGTGCAGGTGTCGAAGGCTTTGTCCAAGCTCTTGAGACACCAAGCAGCTAATGCTGGCATTCAACTCGACGATGAAGGCTATGCGCCATTGGATGCTGTGGTACGGCGGAATCAAATCCACCTTCAATATTTCTTCTGTGGACAAACCCTGCTAACTCTCTCATGCAGCTCGATTGGGGCCCTTTGCGATCTTTAAAGGTCACCTTTGACGACATCCAGTCCATTGTCACTTCCAACGACAAGCAACGGTTTACACTCAAGCCCAACACCGCCAAGAACACTTCCCTAGATATCAAATCCACCACGCCTGCCGATTATCTCATCCGTGCCAACCAAGGTCACTCCATCAAGCTTGAGTCATCAGCTCTTCTGGCGCCTATCACACTCGAGGGCGGTAACGTCCCTAAGCGCGTCCTTCACGGATCCTTCTTTTACTTTTGGCCACGCATCGTCGAGTCCGGCGGCCTCAAGCCCATGAGTCGTAACCATATCCACTGCTCAACTGGAACGCCCGAGGAAGGCGTCGTAAGCGGGATGCGTAAGGATGCAGAGCTGATTATCGAGATCGACGTTGAAGCAAGCTTGAAGGATGGCGTGAGGTGGTGGCTGAGTGACAATGGAGTGTTGCTGACGGAAGGCGACGAACAGGGGGTTTTGAGCACCAAGTACTTCAACTTGGTGACGGGACGCAAGGTTGATGTTGGGGTACTGTGGCAAGACGGTCAGTGGATTGCTGATCTACCAGCTGGCTTGAAGATAAGTCCTCCGCCTGGAAAGGGATCTAGACAGGGTGGAGGAAGAGGAGGAAGGGGTGGTAGACGCTGAGGCTAGTAGACATCAGAAATTATCCGAAAAGCGTCTGATATATAGACAACACGATAACGCGGCATCCTAGGACTATCTTGATGCACGCAACCATCACTGAAGAAAGAACTAAAAAAATTAATTCAATGACTCAACCATCCACTTAGTTGACTCTTTAGTCTAGGTCAACTCGATTCGCTCTATTGCCTAGCTAGGAGCAAAAGAGTATGGTACAACAAGCCTAATAACCCTGGATAGTTGAATTTATTTCCATTGCGGGTTTCAAGTCTCCTTGAACCTCGAACCTAAGTGACAAAACCGTGAAAGTCAGTTATAAAGCTCAGCTCAGAAGGCCGAGTCCACGAGGCGTGAATATTGGTCGCCTCTGTTCTTCTCTTCCTTCTCCAACCACTCAAGCACCTTCTCCGCGACCAAGGTCTCAGCTTGTTGTCTTCCCACGACCCCTTCTACAACACCGATATTCTCCGGAATCCGCCCATCATGCCTGAAAACAGGATGCCCTTTCCAAGTGTCTTCTTTCTCGTTGTCTTGTTCGATACAGTACTCAGGAATACCGAAGCCCATGCGCTCGCCAAGACCAGCGACACGCTCACGAACGGTAGGTCCCTGGGTGGTGGCAGAAGCGGAAAGAGTACTACTTGGGACGCTGTCATTGCCTGAGCGAAGAGGCGTAGCCATGGAGACACCACCATCAGAGTTGTCTTCCTCTGTCTTGATCCTAGCAGTCGCAGAATGCTCTTGTGACCCTGAAGGGGCTCTTTTACTGCCTCGAGGTGCTGGCTCTTCCTTGCGCAGGTACTTGAGTGCATGCATGGCAGCAAAGTTCTTAGCTTTTTGAGCCTTTTTGAAAGTTGGAACCTGTTGACCAGTCCCGTAGCCACGGCCTTCCTGGGGAAACTTGGTGTTTTCAGAAGGGAGATTGCAGAAGACACGAGATCGAGGGAAAAGAATCCCATAGACTTGTTGGTTGAAGGTTTCTTGAGTGAACTGAGGAGTTGGGATTTTGTTCTGCTGACAGTACTCTGACAAACGATCATGGTTAGGAGCTTGCTAGAAAAGATAACGTTTGGCGGGGAAACTCACGATTCAACTCACTGACCCAGAAATTTTCCACTTCAATCTCATGAACAAGCTCGATGAGTTGCGAGATGGCGGCGATCTGCTGATTGTTAAGCTGCGCAGGATGGCCCGTCTTTGCTTCTTCGGTCTTTTTCTCCTCAGCGAATTTTATGAGTTCATCCCAAGGGATACCGCCACTGACAGCTGAAGAGCTGTGAAACGTCATGGTGCTTTGGGTGTGTTTTTGGTCGATGCAGTGTTTGGGTGTTGAAGGTGTAGTTAGGGGGAGTGTGATGAAATGTCGAACGATGAGATGAGATGATGGGGGGAAGTGAGGAGCTCGGTTGATTATATGAAGCAAAGGAAGAAAGGTGGAGAGATGGCTCTGTAATCCATAGCTGTGATTGACGAGTTGGCGAAGCCTCGCGGTAGTGAAGAATGGATGCCTCTTAGCATATCGCAAAAGCGAAGTACAGTAGGCTTCCAATAAGGCAACCATGCCTCATTGGCGGAACAGCTTAGGTTGGCCGGCTTTAACCGGTATTTCTGAAGACTGAATTGTTGTGAAAACCAAATGCGCATTCAATCCGCATCACTCAATGTGGAATACGCTTACAATGTGATGATGGAGTTGGTGGTGAACGGGGTGATAGTGGCTGTGAGGGGTCTATTTTTCTGGCCAACTATAGTGGAGGCGGGTCGATCGAAACACTTATAGAAGACCTGATACAGAACCGGGCTCTCGAAACCCGAACTCAACAACGCTTGATTGATTGTGTTGGTTATGCTATAGGTCCAACTGTGGTCGACCCATCAGTGTCGCAGGGTATCTACCAACACCTGATGCAATATGTAAAAACTCTCCCCAACCCACACCCTCCCTCCTATCCTTCTCCCCATGGCGTACTTAATCCTCTTCAAAGAAACCGCCCTCGTCGCTATCATCATCGCCACTCTTGATAGCTGGCTGTGCAGCCTGACGCTCTTGTAATCTGCGTTCTCTGCGGTTCCTCGGAGCAGCAGCTGCCTTGACCCTGGTGAAAGGAGCGGGCTTTTCCTTCATGGCCTGTGGTTTTAGCTGCGCCTTGAGAGTCCCATCTGTGGTCGTTGCCTTGGGCTTGTTCTGGCGGCGCTCTGACTGTGCTTCTTGTGTCAGCTCAGTTGGCCGTCTCTCTCTTAAATTTCGCAGCGCGTGGGGGCCACCCTTCATCGCCTGTTCAATATCCGACCAGATCGGCGGCCGCTCTGTATGTAGAAGACCCCTATGCTTGAGTGGCGTGTAGTCAAGCTTGTCGTCGTCTTTATCTTCCTCCTCCTTCTCTGGCTTGGCACTGGTGTACAGGCTGATGTAGGGTTCGGCATGGGGAAAGTGTTGTGTGTACGCCTCGTCTACTTCGGCGACGTGCAAGTCACGCTTCAATGCCTCGATCTCGTCCGTTTCTGTAGATTCGGTATCTTCAATCTTTTTGCGCAGCTGTTTTGCTAATCGCGATGCCTTCTTTCGTTCTGAGTCGCGCCATGTTAGCATTCTTCCCAGTGGAGAACGACGCACAGAGAAGATCTTACCAAAGAAGCGAACCATGTGATATTTTGATATCATAGCACTTCGTAACTTCTGGAAGCCTTTGTCTGAGACTGTCGCCTTGAGAGCGCCCAGCTCTCGTTCGAGATCATTGCGCACGTTGGCGGGAAGTTCTTGGTTTCGGTTCAGGAGTCGCTCGATAGTACGCGTTCGCTTCTTGGCCCATGTTGAAGTTCCCTCGTTCGGCCGATGCTTTGACTTGCTCGACTTGTGCTTCTTTGCACCATTGAATGATGGACGATTGCGAGGCTCAGGAGACCCAGTCTCCGAATACTCTCTCTTTTGCCCCATGGTGACGATGTATGGCTCGTGCGAGGGCTATGATAGGGAAAAGAAGTGGGATTGCGAAGAGAATGTTCAAAAGAGATTCCAGGTAAAGGTTGAATACCTAATGCTAAAGAATTCCATATAAGATGGTCAACTTTTTTTTCCCTTATACCAGCGGGGACTTACAGCGGTATCTTATCAGGCACGTCTCGATTCGGGGTAGCGTCGGACGCTCGGGCTTGTGGGGAAGGTGCTCTGTGTTCCTGAGAGGCAGGGAGGTTCATCATCTAAGCTCGACACCATCGAATCCAATACCAATCACCATCTTCTTTATATATCGAGAACCTTTTCTTTTGATGTCTATAGCGTCGGAATTTGGAAGAATGTTCTAATGTCGAGAAACTTCTTTTGTCAATCTTATTATCAAGTCATTCTCAAGACACTGGTACGGAACTTTGTCGTTCGACTCATCGCCAGAAATCATCTCCAAGCTAGAGTCGCCGCCAACCTCTTTTCTTGAAGATTCATTCGAGACAAACCCAACTACCGGGAGACTTAACCACAGGCTGATGCTTGTATAAAAAGCCCGCCACTGGGTTAATTCTCCTTCGTTATGGATCGCCCTGAACCTGGGCTCGTCAAATGGTCGTCCAACCCTTCATATGATAACTTCATTCATATCAATCTTCAGCATCGCGTTGTTCAGGTCTACGAACCAACTGGCCACGCAAGAGCTGGAAAGTTCGACTATCAGAAACTCACCCGTCACGATGACTTTCCCCCTCTCACAACCTATGATTGGTCGCCAACCAATCCCGGTCTTCTTGCCGTTGGCACCGGTAGTGGCATTGTGAACTTGCTTAGGATTGACGATGGATCGAATGCGTACGTGGAGCTGGGCCTCAAGATGTCTCGTACTTGTCAAGCCGTCGCGTTCAACACAACCGGATTGTTAGCAGTTGGTCTGGATAGAGTGCGAATGGATCAATGTCTTCACATCTGGGACGTCAGCCGATTGTCTTCAATAGACAAGAACACAAAAGGCTTTCCTTCGGATGCAACTAATATCGCCGATCCGAAAACCCGTCTCGAACCTAGCGTCTCCGTGTCAAGCATCAAATTCTTTGAGGACAGCCCCCAGACTCTTGTGGTTGGCATCAAAGCTCAGGGTTTACGAATACATGACCTTCGAGGTAGGTTTCGGAGATGGAAATAAATTCTTGCGCAAACTGACATATATTACTTCTTATCAGACCCTTCAAGCATTGTTACATTTCAAACAAAGTGCAACAACAATCTTACGATCGACTATGCTGATCAGAATTATTTTGCTTCGTCTGCCCTGGACCATCCCGGAGTAATGATCTGGGATCGTCGAGCTACATCTCGACCTATGGCTTCTCATACATACATGCAAGCAATCGAGGAGGATGAACTCCCGTGGGGTGGAGCATTGCGTCTTGACCGAGTCATCGAGACTGACACTGACCCTTTCTTGGCTGAGGGAAAGTATTCTCTTGTTCGATCACTTCGATATTGTCGTGATCATCGTGGATTGCTTGCTGTGCTATCTCGTACGGGACAACTCAAGGTCTTGAACACCAATAAAGAGGCCCCATCTTCTGGGCCTAGCAACCCGGAACTTCTTCAAGTTCAAAGGTCTTATGAGATGGATGTCTCATATGTCGAAACATCAAGGAAGAATGATAGAATTGTTGCTTTTGACTGGGTAACATTGAGCTCACCCGTCCTTCGTCCGCGGCTCCTTGTTCTACGAGCGAATGGAAACTTTGAAATCCTCGAACAACCATCGCAAACATCAGATCATGTTTACAAACTTGTACCATGGAAAGCACCGCATCGCGGTCTCGAAGGTAATTCGAGCTGATCCCCCATGGTTTGGACATGTCTAACCCCGTACAGAAGGCGCTCCATACCACAGCATGATGCAGTTCGAACCATCCCAAGCTCCTGATATGTTAGGGCCTCTTCTTATCGAAGAAGCTTTGTCAGAAGTGCCATTATTCGGACCAGAGAGTGCAAGTGTCCGGGCAGATACGGAGGCCTTGTTGAAGGCAAATAATATGGCTTCGGTGGTTATAGAGGACATTGGGGCAACCAAGAGGCCACTGCCTGAGGCCTTTCACAAAGCTTCTACCGTCGCAGCCAAGATAAGAGCCTTGCGCGCCTTCGTAAAAGATGAGTTCCAACCTCCAAAG
The DNA here is from genome assembly GCA_013266175.1 of Fusarium gaditjirri. Classification (NCBI taxonomy): domain Eukaryota; kingdom Fungi; phylum Ascomycota; class Sordariomycetes; order Hypocreales; family Nectriaceae; genus Fusarium; species Fusarium gaditjirri. The sequence goes on along the minus strand of JABFAI010000214.1, from coordinate 23,609 downwards.
GGTATAAAGCCACGTGCTGGTGACACAAAGGTCGTTGAAAGCGAGACCAGTGAGATGTCCCTAGCTTCCGATAGCTTGGGCTCATGTCGAGAAATCCACGATGCATTGTTGGCTTCACTAGCTGAGGCTGAAGGTCTCCCCCGAGAAGCACAGAACGTACTGGATCACAATATGTTGTTACGTGCTAAAGAGAAATACCTATTCGACGCAGTAGCAAACAGAGACATTGTGGCAGACGATCCGTGGGTAAAATATGTATGGGATTGGGTGGCGAGTAAGTATCTGGGTATCACTTTCTCTCACGGCGCACTAACATCTTTAAGCTGCTGAGGATAATGCTGATGATGGAGGCATGATACTCTCCAACATTGACCTCAGCTACGTTGGAGTTCACTCAATATGGACAAATAATCTTGGTGAATAACTAGAAGCGGAAATGATCCAGACCCCAGCTGACCTTGCCATAGGCTGTGATCCTTCTACTCGACTACCACCTGGCGCAACACCCCCTGATCGTACAACATGGGAACGTACCATCGCAAGCTTCTGTAAAAAGCATCATCTTCCCAAGTTCAACGGAGCAGCTACCAAGTGGCCAGCTCATCGCCAGCTATGCCTCGAAATATGCGGTTGGGGTGATTCAGAAAAGCATGATCCAAAAGGCCGCAATCGAAAGGCAGATCCTGAGTACCCCACCACCATTCATACCATGGCCGCTGCTCGTGCTTTGTTTACAGGGGATCATAAGGAAGCCATACAAATCCTTAAGAAAGCCAGCACTGCGCACCCTGAACTCTTGTTTGTGTCTTTGGCCCTGCAGCTTATGGGTAGCGGCGACAGCACGCCTGCCAAGAACAAGGAACAGCTTGATTTTGATGAAGCTGTTGCTTCCAAAACCGACCCTTACCTCCGAGCCATATCATCACTGATAGCGACAGGTGACTGGACAGCTATAGCCAGCCAGCTATCCCTTCCCCTTTCTGACCGAGTTTACGTTGCAACCCGCAACTTTGACGATGACCAGCTCACTCAGTGGCTCAACGAGCAAATCGCCTTGGCGATAGCAGATGGAGATATAGAAGGCATCGTCCTCACAGGCATCACAGAACCCATGGTTGATATTTTTGCCCGCTATATCCAAAAGTTTCATGACGTTCAAACAGCGACCCTCGTGCTGTCCATTTGTGCACCGAGATACATAGACGACATTCGCTGTCGAGCCTGGCGTAACACTTACCGGGCCCATCTTCAGCGCCATAAACTCTTCTTCCAGCGCACAAAATTTGATGTCGAGTCAACGAAGCGATCAAAACGGGACGGCATTCCCAAATTGAAGCCGCCTTCCCGCCAAATTGCCCTCCGCTGTGTTTTCTGCGACGCCGAGACATCACTCGCGAATAATGCCAACCAGCCACCGCATTTTGGAGGTGCCTCTTCTGCGCAAGCAGCATCGGCTCTTGAGTCTCGAAATCCACTTCTCGCAACGAGCATCAATGCAGGTGTGAGTTGCCCCAACTGCGGTCGACACCTCCCGCGCTGTGTGGTCTGTCTCGAGATTGTGGGCGTCCCTCGTTCCGACAAGCCAGAAGAAAAAAGCGAGTCTAAGATGGCTGGTCAATTTCCTACGTTTTGTCTCCGCTGCGAACACGTTTTGCATCTGGACCACGCCCGCCAGTGGTTTGCCAGACACGTTGAGTGCCCTGTACCGGAATGCCGATGTCGATGTAACTTCAGAGCGAACCCTGAGTTGAGTTATCGTTAGGATGTTCATAGTCTAGACATTCAGAGTCAAAGGAGGCTTGCCCGTTGACCGGGCCAACCGAACTGGGGATTATCACCGCATATACTGGATAAGATCTGCGATATATCTACAGTTAAATATGACGAGTGTGTCTAACTTGGATTGCTTACGGAGTTGAGGACAAAATATATCCTTTATTTTTCGCTTCTATCCGCAGGTTTCGCAAAATCAACAGCCAAGACAACTCCGTGTCCCATTTACCTCCACGCTCCTCGAGAGCCTGGCCATTGTATCCTTCACGCAGGAGGTTCCCAAAAAGTGTTCGCCTGTCCTTCCCGGCATTGCTCCTCGTGTCCAAGTAGGTATCGTATGTTTCTTCTATCTTTGTTCAGACGCTCCGTGTCAATCATCTCTAACGCATATAAAACACAGGGGAAATGAGAAAGCCCCGACTTTCCAAAAGGGGTATTTTAACCAAATGAGTCACTAGGTGACCAGTGAAAGGTTTCCTTTCCAGTTGACAAGGCTTGATAACGATGTATTGTTCAATTGGGGCCCGAATGATATTAGGTTTTATTCTTCAACGGCAACCTGGCACCACGGATGCTCCAGCACCTGGTTGATATCGTAGCGCTTAGCAACATCTCGATCCAGCATGCATCGAATGAGGTCAATACTCTCCTCGCTCAGAATATAGGGTATTCGCAGGTCACGATCCATGATCTCATCAACACTGTAGAACGGATTCTCCTTGTAGATAATGGTGTAAAGGAGAATACCCAGTGCCCAAACGTCTTGCTCTGTGCCCCGATAAGGCTTGCCAGCGAGAACCTCAGGGGCGGCGTAGTCTGGTAGCAAGTCAGCAAATTATGACATGTTTCTAGGCGGGCTGCAAGTTACTAACCGATTGTTCCTACGAAGACATCGAAAGGACCGCTCTTGATGTATGCAGCACTCCCAAAGTCGATAAGTTTGATATTGCCTTCTCCATCAAGGATTACATTTTCATCCTTGATGTCGCGATGCACTACACGAGCCTTAGTGTGGAGGTGGTGAATCGCATTGGCTACTTGTACGAAAATGCTGCGGCATTCAGACTCGTCCATGTTGGTTCGGAGTTCGATGTAGTCAAAGAGATCCATGCCTGGCAGACCATGGGGGATCATCTCGATATAGTAGTTCACATCATCTTCAAAGAATCCTTCCATCTCGACGATGTTGGGATGAAGTAGCTCAGGTTTGCGAAGGTACTCCAAAACATGGACTTCCAGGGGTACAGTGCCCAGCTTTCGGTCTCTAGTCCAAGTATCGACAAGAATGCGTCGCTTGGTAACGTACTTGAGCACAATCTTCTTGCCAGTTTGTTTATGCCGGGCTAGCTTCACTTGGCCATAGGCACCCTGACCCATTTCCTCCAATATTACATAGTCGTTGATTGTTTTCTTATGGGGAGGTTCAACGACCTTGGGAACTGGGGTGGTCTCTTCAGGCTTGGGCTTTGGTTGCTGCCCCGTGATCTTAGCAGCAGCATTCATGGCAGCATCCTTTAAATGCTTGGACAGCGAACTTGCAGCAATGAGCACATTCTTTCGAGGTCCTTCGTCATCTGAAGCAATCTCAAGAGGCGTATGTGCAGGGGTCTGACCAGGTGATGGCTGGTGGAGTGGGGTTAAAGCTCCAGCCCGGGTAGGGGTTTCGAGTCCGAGATGAGGCTGAGTGCCGTGGAGATGGCGAGAGTACGTAACCCACAAAGCATACACTATTTCTGAATGGGTCACTTCGAAGGCTTCGTCTCCAGTGGCGTTATCCTCATCGCTGCCTTCGAACACAGTCTCGTTCATCACAACGGTCTTCTTTTCACTCTTGACTACACGCATCTGGACGTCAATCTTCAGATCGGATCCGTCACGATGTTTGGCGTTTAATCCGGCGGGATGGAGGAAAGCAGATGCAGCGTCAGGTCTGTGCTCTTTCAAGGCCAGGAAAGCGGAAGCTTTTCTGAAACGATGTTCAGGAACAACCATACCGTCGAGGAGTTGTATACCATCCTCTTCTATCAGTGACCCCAGGATGTTGTCGAATTCTGGGATTAGTGCATTTATCGACATGCCATCAGCCTTTTCGAATCCGAAAAGTGCTCCGCAAAAGGCTGCGTTTGAGCTTCGAATCTTAAGGGTTTCTGGCTCTACCACGACAATTCCAGCCATGTGAGGGAACGTCGAAACACGAAGCTCTAGCTTGCCACGGGTTTGCTCAACCGTGCAAGGCACGTTGACTTGAGGTGAATTAGGACAGGTGAAGTATCTCCGCCTTGAAACCTGAGCAAAGTCGATTTCTCCTGTGTTGGGGTCAATCCCTTGACGGGGAATCCGGGGAATGAGTCTCGCTATATCAAATCCAGTAGGGATTGGCTCGAAGCCCCAGATGGGAGCAGTAGATCCGGTGACTTGTTGAACGATGCCGTCTTCGTCCAAGGTTATGTAGGCGACGTCCTCGTGAATCTCTTCCAAAACCCATATTAAGCCGACCTTCTTCTCTTTTACCCACAGACTAGCAGAACCGGTCGCACCGTTGCGTTTCTGAATGGGGACCACGTCACCACATAGCAGCACTCCTCTCGAGGAATTTGTCTGATTATGCCCGCCGCCCCGGGTCTCGGGGGGACTTGGGTCGCCGCTGTGAACCGTCTGCGCACGTCTTTGTGTGTAGCTGCGTGGCTGAGTTCTCGAATTTGGCTTGCTTAGGAGCTGGGCTGTTATTCCAGATCTCCCGTTAAGCAGTGCCGAAGCTGCTGAAGCGGCAGGTGTTGTTTGGCCCGAGGGTGTTTGGCCTTCATTAAGCTCGTCGTCTGCTTGTTTCAAGAGTTTCCGTTCCAACCATGACCTTCGCTCCTCCTGTACAACTTCCAAGATACCCATCTTGCGCACCTCTGCTTTTGTCACGCCAAACACCAGACAGGCGAGATCGTTTGCTGCAATAATGGTCCATGGAGGTTTGACTTCTGTTGTAAAGATCGCCTGAGCAGCGGGTACCCAGCGGTTTGTGTGCCCATGTACAGAAGGGCCTAACTGAGTGGGGAAACTGGTCGCTGTAGCGCTGGGGAGTTGAGCCAAGGATGGAGAGTTTAATGGTTCTTGATATATGGGCTGACCAGTTAAGAAAGGCTGCGAAACTGTATCTATAAGCTTATCTTGAGCTGACACGGCCGTTATGTCTGTCATTGTTCGCTTCAAGCTCAGCGTCGGACGGACTGGTGCAGGTTTCGCGCCCGAGGTGCCACCTCCACTGGCAGGAGCTGTTGTTGATTGATCCTGAACATGGGTAGTCTCGTGGGCCGCCGGCTCGAGCGGAATGGATCTTCTTGTTGTCTCGACCCTCGACCATCGAGGTGGTGGCGATGCCTGGCGAGGACTGATTAGATCTGTGCTGGATGCTCGAGGGTCAAAATTCTTGTCGAAGACATTTTCCTGAACCTCAGCGGGACCGGTCAGAGGAGCCGGGGGGTAAGAGTCGTCTGGGTTTGGTAAGTTTGGAGCTCTAATTAACTGTGCCTGCGCGAGTAGGTCAAGCATGTTCTGTGTCTCAACATCGCCGCTTACTCTTGCCTGAGCACTTGCAAGAGCAGCCTGCGACGAGTTCATAGGAAGACCCATATGGTCCTTCATGAACTCGACGGATCGTTTGAGAGCATTTTGTCGGTTGTGCAAAAAGTCCTCGGACTGATTGGCGAACGAGAAAGAATGCAAAGACTCGGAGGGGAAGCGAGAAAGGTCGTCGGAGAAGCTGGGATTGGATGGACCACCAGTGAGCGACAAGTTGCCGGTGCTGGCGGCCATCGCACTCATCGAAGTGGAACGAGATAGGGCGGCAACGGATGGGCTTCGCGAAGATGCTCTGGATCCTGGTAAAGTAGGGTTCCTGGATGGTGGGCGTGTTTGTCTAATTCGCCGGAGGCCGGACAAGCCTAAGCCATGCTCGTGATCGGTCATGATAGGAGACCTGGAGTTGATATGGTGATCAGCAAGGAAGCAGGCCGAGGTTGGGCGCCACAGCTGGGCTCCGTGACGCATGATTTCACTCAACTTACCTGGCGATAGCTTCAAGGTCAGCCGCAGCCGCCGCGGCCGCGGATGCATCCAGAGACATGCGTGCTCTGCTTCGATCTTGCGTTGACGAATTTCTCGCGGCAGCCAAATTCCCTGTACTACGGTTCTTGGGCAACGAGAGGGGCATTGGCAGCTTTTCTCGTCCACGCTCATCATCCCCAGTGTGATTTCCGGCTCCTGTGTCAAGAAACCATGGTTAGCTGACAGGAGGACGCAGACCAAGAGTAGTGGCAGGTTGCAGGTAGTACCATGATCATTTTGTCCTCCATGCATCTGTAGCATAGTTGGAGTCGGCCAACGAGAGGCCGAAACCACAGGTCGAGTCGTGATAGAAGGGTTACGAGGTCTGCTCTGAGGATGGCGGGGCTGAGCAGGAAATCTCGGTTGGCTCGATTGCCTTGGAAATCGATTGAAATTGGAAGCCAGCCGTCAGATATGATAGGTATTCGTTTATCCAAAATGCTGAGTGATAGACCAAGATGCGTATGAGTATAATTTGAATTATCGATATTCAAAGACTGGGCCTTGAAGGGTGACAACGGATGAGACTGTCAATGTCAATGTCAAGGATAGGGATGGGGCCGTATTGCCAGGGTTATGTGTTGGCTTGTGACCCAAAACACATAGAAAACAGCCCAGTCAGCGGGAGTTGAAGGGGATGCCGAGAGGGAGAATTGGGCGTGTACCGCAGGTTTTATAAAATTGTAGGTAAGGAAATAGGTTAATTTTGGTGCACCTATGGTAAACTTTGTTACCAAGAGAAACTTTGATTGTCGAGATTTCAGAAGCGCCCGGAGATTGATGTTGAGACGTGTGAAGGGGATGGGATTTGCTTCGTTATCATAGGCTGCTCCCAACACTTGTGAAGTCATCAGCCAATCTGATTGGCAAGGGTTTGGTTGAAGCCACTGCCTGCTAGGCACCTAGTACTTGCTTGACCCTGGGAGATGGCAATCGTACCTAATAAGCTCAAGCTCAACCGTTGTGATATTGGCTGTACCTATTAAGCTACCGACTAACATTACTAGGCAGTTTTTCGCTGGGCCTGATCTCACGAGGCAAATGACACCAGCATCCTTTTTCTTAATTTTTTGGCGTCCACATAATCCGATGTCAGATGGGATCTCATTGCTGGGTGCAAGAATGCGTTGAGTGTCGGATTGTAAACAAACTATGGGCTTGCAATTGGAGTTCTTTTCATATGAGACAATTAATTCCTCAGCCTTGCAAGTTTATTCCCATTGGATGCAAGTCTTCAATCTCTCACTGTGGTTGCTCCTAGTAAATGGCTTTGCAACTGAGGCACATGAGGCGGGGGGGTTCATAGACTTTTACTCTGCTACATACCAAGGGCTAAGTCGATGGAAGAGGCATTTGAATCAAAGGACCAGCACCTTATAATCAAGAATCCACCCCCTTGTTACCCCTGGTGACTGAAAACCAAGATTCCATACTTTCACAAAGATTTAATCCACATGCTGATTGATAGCTGTTGTTGATGGGTCTGTAATAAGACAGCGAATATGCCTCTTCATTTATGCATCAATCAAGGAGCTCTCTCCATATTTGTCTTATAACAAAAGTTACACCAAGGTTGAGCGGCAGTGGGGAAAACTAACAACTCGAGTAGAAGCAAACCCAGAACCCTGAGTTTCTCTTTTGTTTTGATGCCCAGGTGGAGAGGAACTGATAGAGAGATGAGATGTTACCCGCCAATGAGCATGCCTGACTATTATCTTGCCAAGCATCCGTGAGCCTCTTGAACAGTATTGGGTTCACGACGTCCGCTCGGGTGCCAAACTCAAGCTTGTTACCTATCTGGTGCTTTGTGCAAATTGCGGGCTGCTTTGGTTGATTGCGATGTAAAATGGGTAGGGCTGTTTCACCGTTACTGGGTAATCATATGGCTTCGATAAATACGAGTAGTCTGACACGCCCGAAAAGGGTTGTTTCTGTGTCTCGCTGCAACTGTTGACCGTCATTAGAACAACTTGACTTCCATACACTATCAGCGCTTTCAAGTATGGCCGAGTCAGACGATCAGCTCAAGAGGTCAGGCGAACAGTCATGTCTTATTATACGGCACAAAATACCGGGGTCTGCAACCACGGGACACTAACTGGCAAGACACCGCACGTGAAGAATACATTCGATCAGAATGTCTTTGATAGACGACCTCGATGTCCTATCACGACAACGGATGATCACCGTAGTGTTATCTTTGCACCTTAGAAGGGCAGAAATGATACCCGATGACCTCAATGGTGTGCTACCAGCCCTACCAAGTGGCACATGGTCGATCTAAGATAATGTGTACCGGTATTTTGGCACAACCGCTGTAACCCTCGTTTAGAACAAGTCTCAAAGTATATTGTGACGAGACATCCAGACTGAGGTAGTCAATGCGATGCCTCCAAATCGCACTGATAAGAAAGTCGGGCGATAACAGCCCGAATAGCGCGGGGTCGTCAGTTGTAGGAAGTCTTGGAAGATGAGGGGCACGCTTCCTTTCTAGTGGGGTCTTCCCCAGGCTGTCGTGATCAATACCCGTCTATTGGTTACAGACGAAGCTGAAAGAGGAAGGAAACAAGACAGGACAGAAGCATTGAATCCACAGTCTACTAGTTACCTAGGTACCTAGGTAGTTAGTAAGTACTAAGACAAGTAAAATATAAAACTATTGGGAAAATGCACAGCCGGCTAATCTATGTCTTTTGTTGAGACTGCCTACCTGCCTGCAAATATTCCCTCAGTTGCCATCCATTTGTTCTGACCGCCTTCCAGAACCAACCTAGGGACATGCGGAGAAAGTTGTCTCCTCATGGTTGGCCCGGGGCAAGCAGTCAGCTAAAGGAGGCTGGACCCTTGAGTCAGGGACGTTTTGGCATCGTGGGTTCGACGTGCAGTAGTCAGAGGCCAGGTCCCTGGGTCTGCATGTATGTATGTGGTGAGAAACAGTAGGTAACCGTTCAAGTGATGATGGCTTTTACGCCTCTACCAAGTTCACATCTGGTTGAACAGTTCATCCCAAGGTTATGACTGATATGATAGTCAATCATCAATCATATCAGAGCCACCCTCAAAGACTTATCATGAGAAACCAATGGGTCTCAGTGCTGTTTTAAAGAAATGTCGAAATGAGAGATAAAATGTGCCACGCGGACACACAAGAGAAACTGACTTGTTTCCCGTCCCCGGGTTTGGTTTGGCTCGGGTGAGATGCATGAAGGATGGGCGAGAGGGTGGGGAGAGCTGCACACCAAGAAGACCCTCAAAGAGCCCCTGAAGAAAGTGACAAGGAAAAGAAGAGTGTGTACTGCAGTGGTAGTGATTGGCTTGTGTTCCGGATCACCGTCCCGTTGGGTCTCTTGCACTCAGAATCCGGGCTTGTCCAGTAGGCACTGCGCCAGAGGATTTGGCTCCTTTTGCTCTTGCTCTTGCTTTTAGCAAGGTAGTTTCGTGTTTGCCCGCGATGTAGTCTCAAAGTTTCATTCCAACCAGAATTCGCCGAAGGGCTGCAGCGTTGACTACTGCATCGATACAAGATACGGCGCCCAGAATTTCGCCATCCGGGCCACCAGAAAGAGTCACGTAAAGCCGACCACCCCGCCATGATAAGAAGAAAATAGTGGGGGAGGGGGTTAGCGTGGCATAGCCCAGAGCCCGGGAACGAAGGGTCCTGAACCAACCGACTGCACCTAGTGTTGTGTACGAGCTTGTACTGTAAGGTACTGAACTGAGTGTATGGACTACTACCTACCTACCTAAGGTACTAACCTACCTACTAGGTAGGCAACTATAGATGTTGGGTTGGGTTGGTACTCCAAAACTCTATGGGATCTAGACAGTATGTGGATGTTACTATTTGAATTGATGGGTAATGTTCTAGAGCATCCATCTTTAGACAAAAGCCTCAACTGCCTACAATGTGCCTTAATACTTTCTTTTCTTATTTGTGTTCCCATCTCCTCCTCTCTCAACCCTCTTCTTTCCTTTCCTTTCCCCTCCTCTCTGGTGATCACCTCATACCCACGGTCATGTTCATCTCCTCACGGGCATGTGCCCTGTTCTCCAACTCCAACTAGAAAACGAGACTCGATTCTATTGGAAACTTCCTCGCTTCAAGTAAAAGCCCAGTACGAGGAAACGGCCCCGCTGACCACCCTCCACCACCCTCTCCGAGTCCACCGTTCGTCTGCTGATCCCCTCGGTTTCTTTATTCTATATTCTTCTTCCATCCTTCTTCGCGACTTTTTTTTTTTTTTGGCACTTGCTTCTTTTCTATTTCACTATTCCTCCTTTTATCCATCCGTTTTACTCCCAGCTCATATCGATATACATCCTTCCTCCGCCAGCGATGAAATAAAGGATCCTGCATTTGCTGTAACCGACCAGCGAGCAAGGCTCCAAGCCCGCCCCCACTATCGACCGACGGACAGACCGACTTCAATCAGACAATTATCTTCAATTGTTAGCAGCAGGCGTTATCCCGTTGGTCTCTTTCATACGGCAGCTGCGATACTAGACGTTTCGCTCTCTATACAGTACAAAAACCATACTAGCACGCCTCCCAATACAGTTGGAAGTTCTTATCATGGAGGTCCATGAGATAGCATCGTCCGGCGCTCCGAGCCCAGGCCCAGAAGGCGTTTCCACTCCGCCAGCGCCGGACATGCCGGTCAAGGGCAAAAGCCGGCACCGTCTGATCCAGCGAATCCAGCGAATATCTTCAACGCCTTCATTGGGTAGTCTGCGTCGCTCCAGATCGGTTGGAAGCCGTGGGAGCCCTTACAGCACTCGAAGCACTCTCTCGTGTGTTAGTCTTGCAGCCACTGGACCGTCTCAGACCCCCTACAGCGCCCGTTCATCGACTCCACAGCCCTCGCCTCTTGGTCTACCCAGCGCTTTGAGCACAACCCCCCAATCTTCAGGGGAGTTTCCATTCGACACTCCTGATGGTTATTTGGCCATTCGTAAGGTCGAAAATGCGACTCCAATTGCCACTCCTGGGACCGCCCCTCTCCCATCCGAGTTTCGGTCTAAGCAGGACGTACAGATTCGAACCCGACCTGGTGTGAAACCTATTCAGAAGCAGCCATTCCGTTTCTGGGACAAGGTTCCCAATGAGCTTCAGATTCACATCTTTTCCTTCTTTCAGCCAAGAGAACTCGTTCAGGCATCTCGAGTATCCAAGGCCTTTTACAAGGCCTGCTTTGATGGCCAGCTGTGGACTTCCCTTGACGCTTCGGAATTCTATCGCGAGATTCCAGCCGAATCACTCGCCAGAATTATTGTTGCGGCTGGCCCTTTCATCAATAACCTCAACCTGCGAGGTTGCGTGCAGGTCGAGCACTACAAGCGCACCGAGATCATTGTCAAGGCATGCAAGAACCTCATGAACACAACCCTGGAAGGTTGCCAAAACTTCCAAAAGAGCACGCTGCATAGCTTGCTATGTAACAACGGGAAGCTTGTTAGCCTCAATCTCACGGGGCTGACTGCGGTCTCGAACACATCCTGCAAGATCATTGCCGAGTCCTGCCCTCAGCTTGAGACCTTCAATATTTCCTGGTGCGGCAGGGTAGATGCTCGAGGTGTCAAGGCAGTCATCGAGGCTTGCCCGAGACTGAGGGATCTTCGGGCCGGTGAAGTTGGAGGATTCGACAATATTGCGACTGCCGAGGCTATATTCAAGACAAACAACCTGGAGAGGTTGGTTCTGAGTGGATGCGCCGAACTTAGCGACGAAGCCCTCCAGATTATGATGCATGGTGTTGATCCTGAAATTGATATTCTGTCTGAACAACCCATTGTGCCAGCCCGCAAGCTTCGTCACCTCGACCTGAGCCGCTGTGTGCGGCTCACAGATGCAGGTGTGAAGGCCATCGGCCATCTTGTGCCTGATCTTGAGGGTCTGCAACTCTCAGGCTGTAAGTTGTTGAATGACGACGCTCTCGAGTCCATTCTTGCTTCCACCCCTCGGTTGACACACCTCGAACTCGAGGACCTCGAAAACCTCACGAACTCGATCCTATCAGAGCATCTTGCCAAAGCTCCTTGTGCGTCTTCGATAGAGCATCTCTCCCTCAGCTACTGCGAAAATTTGGGCGACACTGGGATGATTCCGGTTATGCAAACATGCACGAACCTTCAAAACGTCGACCTTGACAACACTCGAGTCAGTGACCTCGTCCTCGCCGAAGCAGCCGCAATGGTCATGAAACGCTCTCAACGATCTACCGAAACGGGAACACGACCGAAACTGACCCTCCAAATGGTCGTCTACGATTGTCAAAATGTGACCTGGACAGGTGTTCGTGAGGTGCTCTTCCGCAACACACAAGTCAAGGCTGTACCCGGCCAGCCCGGCCGAGTGAGCTACCCAACCGAGATGATCGGGCTCAAGTGCTTCTATGGCTTCCAGATGACCGTTGATGAGCATCAGAAGCGAGTTCTGCGTGGTGATCTTGCGTCCGCTGGTCGCCTAGAGAGGAAATGGGCAGACTACATGCAAGCCACAGAAGAAGCAGGCATGACAGGTGCAGGCTACCGAAGACGCAGGCGTCGAGCCAGAGAAGCCCAGGCTCTCCATTTAGACGAAGAGGATGGTGGCTTTGGTCCTACCGGCCGCCGGAGGGCACGCACCCTGGGCTCATGCGCTGTCATGTAGGCCCTGAACATTACACACACGATACATTAAGCGAATGCACGCCAATATACAGCAGGATGGTATACAAATATGTTGGGACTTTCTTCTTCTTCTTCTTCTTCTTTTTCTCGGGGTGTCTTGGGGTTTGGCTAAATGGGTAGATGTTTATTTGGTGGGGTTGCTCGCCTTCTTCTTGTTAATGGCGTTACGGTAGATCACTGCATTCTCTTTTTCATAGCAGTCCTTATGCCATGATAGTGGTGTGCATTCAGCGCATCGAGCACATTGAACGGCACTGTGCATATCTGTATGTAGACAGTCAAATACATTGGACGTAGTAGATTCGAACCAACATCTGCAGAAACCTTGGTACGCTTTTTGAAACCTCACGCCGAGGTTAGAATATTTCAGTCACTGTCCGTTCACCGCGATGTGATCTCCACCACCGTGAGTTCCTCGCCAATTCGCCTTCATCACCTCCCACAATGTCCGACCACTTGAGTATGAACTCTTCTGTTGCCTCCCAACTTCTTGAATCCCAGGGGGTTCCAGTATGGGCGCCTGCAATGCCGCCCCAACAAGTCAAGTGATTCAGTGAATCATGGAAGAACTCATCCTCATCCATGTCGTTCATCTTCTCGATGATGTTGTCCCTGATATCCTTGAAGGGAATCACGTCGATAAACGGATGGTGATTAACAACAACCTGCTTTCTTGTAGGGCGGAGATCGAAATGCAGGGTGCGAGATCCACGCTGGACAGATTTGATGATAGCTTCAGGATTAGGATCCGAATCCGCGTTGGCCCTGTAGAAGGGTGAAATGGCATCGTCAGAACAGTACATCGATCTTGTTATCCCAAGTGATAGGCAGTTCTCGAGCATAGCGCTGATGATGCATATGATATCGATCTGGAGATTGTTTTTGTATGGATCTGGGATAACAGGGAGAAGGGCTTCTCTGGAATGGTTGGGAATGTGAAGTGTCGGACACCCACAGTTGAAGAACAGCACCGGTGCTGTGTACTCATCGTATATGGGGTTTTCAGAAATCCATTGGTCAAAGTCTTCAAAGATGAGACTGGCACCCCACGTCCCTAGATCCGTCGTCGACTGTGATATCGAGTTTCCAGGATCAGGATGGAGGTGTGAGGGATTGATAGTTTCAGCGTCTATGGGTGTTTCATTGACAGGGACTGAACTAAGCCCTCCTTTGGGATTCTCCACGTTAATCGTTGATCTGTCATTGTTTTCCTGTAGTGCAGCTCCCTGTTTGGCTGCTCGGTGCTCTAGCTCCTGTATGCGCTTCCGCTGTTTTTCTCCTGAAATGGATCATGTCAGCCACCAGTAGCAAACTACCCAAGCAGCTTATATAAAGAGATCTTGGTTCCCATTCTCGATTAACTCACTGTATGTCTGCTGAGCTAAGCGGTTCTGCCGGCGCCTCTTCTCGGGATCACGGCGGATAACCTTCTTCTTGACGGCTGAAGGCTCCTTTTGAGTAGTAGATTGGCTGGCATTCGTTGAGCGCTGAGAGGGGCCGGGACGTCCTTGTCCCATTTTTTTCTGATTTTAAAATATGTAGTACGTAACTGTTGATTTCAAAACACTATTGAAAGAGTTGATCATCCCTAGTGAAGAGAGAAGTGAAGGCATCACGAGGAATCATGTAAGCCACTGGTAAGGCTTATGGCTGACGTGAGCCACTCAGTCCACATTAGTATTATTATTGCCAGCTCACCTACCCTATACATATTCTTCATCCACTCATTTCTTCGAGGCAGTTTCTGACCATCAACTGTGGATTGTATAGTAATTAATTGTGTTTTACTGGTTGCCAACCATAAAACATAAAGAGTGCGGAATGTTGATATCAAAAGTGACCGGCAAGCGTAACTGGGTAAAAGCTCTTTCGCTGCACTACACAAATACTGTTGTCAAGTTCAGTGCCGACTGACCCTTGCCTGGCCTGTTCTGGGTCAATAGTTTGTCGACAGTTTAATGGAGCTGGTCCACCAATTGTACAGTACCCTTCTGCTGGCTAAAGACGTCAATAGGTTCAACCGGCAAGAATATCGGGAATTCTTCGACAAATGGACATTACAGTCCCCAGGGGTATCAAATGTGAATTTCCGCAATTTTTAGGTATTTATTTTGCCATAATAGAATTAAAAATACCAATAAGATACCAGATATTCAGTATATCTATGGAGATAATACTGGGCTGATCTACAAGCAGATCAGAGCAGATTGGCTACTGATTGAAGTACAGCCCTCAGGGGGATCAAATGTTAAATCAGTATCATACATATATGCGTCATTGAAAGCTAGCAATGGTCAATGGTTGGCCCCGGGATTGGACCGGACGAAATGCTGCGGATGGTAGCATTAGCTTGACACTAAATTCATCGTCCTCTCTAAATCGATGAAGAATCGGATTCAAACTCTCCGACATGTGGGTTTTTGGACGGCTTATTATAAATTTTTCCGTTCCTACCGTCACAGGCTCTCATCCCAACGAGAACTGGTTCTCCGTGGTGTCAACGGCTCCGACGTCTCGACCGGCCGGTCTTGGATGGCTGAACGGGAATGTGGGGCCGGGCATGTGGCCTACCGAGCACCGAGGTCCCGAGGTCATCATCCATAGTTCGAGCTTCACAACTTCGTGACTGAGGACTCACAACGACGCCTAACACTACCAACTACATCAAATAATATAGGAAAGGTATAAACGAGGAAAATGCCACTTGAGGTCATATACGTCACTCGTCACGGAGTAAGTTCCGATCTGCCTCGACTGTCCCGGCCATAGATTTATTTGTCCTGGTATTGATAAGTTGGCCCCGATTATAGTTCCGTTCTGGATGGAGTGTCGACCCTCTCACTGGTGTCTATACAGGATTCATCCGATCGCCAACAGGCATCCCCGCGGATCCGGCCTTGACGTCTCATGGGGTCTCGCAGTCAAAAGAGATGGGCAAACATCTCATGACCCTGGATCCTCCCATCGATGCTGTATACTCAAGCCCGTATTATCGATGCCTACAAACGATAACACCATTCGTTGAACTCAAACAGAAGCAGCTCAAAGACCAACCAAGTATTCGAGGCTCGGCGGCAGCCACAATACGCCCGGAACATGGCTTAGGCGAGTTCTTTGGGGCAGCACCTTTCGACCATCCAATCCCCGCCTCTTCCAAGCGACTCAAGGAGCTATTCCCAGCATTCGATGAGAAGTATGCGTCTGCAATAACGCCCTCTCGAAAAGGCGAGACGATCAATGACCTCTATGGGCGAGTTGCAGCGGCTGTACGAGCCATCATAGAGCGCTGTGACGCTGATGGACACCGTGCTGTGGTGTTATGCACCCATGCTGCGGTCGTCATAACCCTGGGCCGTATTCTTACAGGCCGTATCCCGAAAGCTGTCGAGGAAGAAGATTTTCACGCCTTTACATGTGGACTGAGCACGTACCGCCGGCGAGGTCCAGGCCTGAAGAGAACTCCGATGTTGAGCCCTAGTAAGTTTGTTCGGTAGTGGATATCAAGTGACCAACAATGGCGGCGGGATATTGACAAACACATAAACATAGACGAATCTCACCCAACCACGAGCGACCTCAGTCCAGTCGGGGAGTGGCAGTGCGAAATCGATAGCGATTGTAGTTTCTTGACTTTTGGAGAGGAGCGAGGCTGGTGGGTTAAAAATACCTTCCCTTGTCGCGGCAAATACCGAATTAGTTGTAGGCTGACCCAAAACGCAGGAAATTTTCTGGCGATGAATCGTTCCCAGGAACCAGCTCGATGGCACAAGGTGACGTTGAGTCCAAATTATAGTGCCGCTGATATGAGGAGCGTATCACTATATTGTCGAGTAACGAGAGCTCTATAACTTCGGGTCTTAAACCTGCAGATGGCAGATATGTTCCAAGAATAAAAGAACACATTTTGTGATATTACTTGAAACGTTTCAACTGCTTGTATCATACAAAGTCAGGGTCCCAATGCTAACTAAACCCAAAGAGTTAATTTCTACCGAACACACCCTCGGAAACAAGCAATGACCAGAACATGCCTGATGCAACAGCACGTGTTCAATTTGAATTGCACTGATTGTACCCCCGTCGAGGATGCATATGAACAAGCCTTCAAGGCTTCTTCTACGTTTGAACCCTTGGCATCAAGTTCAACATGCCTGCATCGCATCTGCGTGCAGTAGCCAATTGGGCTTTCATTGTGTAACAGCATAAGGAGGTTTTTCCTGTGGCTAGATACTTTGGGTTCCGTTTCAACGACACAAAAATACTGTTCTGTGCTTTGTAGCTCGGTGACTCGGCAATTGTATTTAACGAGTCAATCAAAGTTGAGTCAATCATAAAAGTTCCCTTACATTGAGGTCAAGAAAACTCCGAACATAGCCATCAAGATGCGGGCGAGACCTAAGATTAAGGTGACGACAACACACCATCCGACCCTTGCTCTGCTGAGCCGTTAGGTTCACCATCTTCGGAGACGAACATGTTGGGTAATGAGTTGCGTCACTGGAGAATAGACAGGCTAAGCATCAGCAGTACAAGGATCATCATCCGAACGATTATTCCTTTCAAGAATGGAGCTAGGAACACCGATCCTCAGCTCATATCATCTTGATTAGCGTTTTGACTATCAACAACTAACAAGAGTCCTTTGACAAATGGGAAGCCGGTGTTGACGAACTGTCATGTAAATATTCAACGGCCCGTGTCATCCGTGTATCGCTAACATGCAAACTTGTGGAGAAGAGCAAGGGTAGGCTGGAGGAAGACTGGCGAAGGCTCCAGTCCGGAAACACGAAGCAACGATATATGTGATGCATGTTTTATTAGGAGGTTCACAGCAATGACATGCCTTGCATGTTGTGAGATTTTCTCCATCTTACACCGGGCAAGCAAGGACGCTGGCGAGACGCTCGGGTATAAGACCCGTGAAACGGCGATACAGATGTACCCAATCATAAATGCAGATATTTTCCACAGGATAGTGTAGGGTAGTGAGGGAGTCAGGTAGTTAGGAGTCAGGAGTCAGGAGTCAAAAGATAGACCTGGAACATGAATTCAATGAATGATCAGAATGAGCTGGCCTTGTCGCTCAGAAATACAATCTCTCAGTGCATGGCCGACTACATTTGATGAGAAAAGCCCACACAGAATAGATTTCGTGGCGTCTGATCGCCTTGCCTTGAGCTCGTTAATCTAACGGCCAAGAGGCAGATCTCAGGTCACCTAAGAGGCAGGCACCCAGTATTCAAGATTGACGTTACCTTACCTACTAGGTACCTACCTTAGGTATGTTGGTAGCGTGACAAACACACTAAGGTAACCTACCTAGGTAGGCGGTTGGGTCATGTGCTTGTGCTTTAGACTCAACATACCTCAAGGCAAGTGCTTTCCATAAAGTAATGAGGCTCAAGTCAACTTCGCCTGCCTGCCTGACTGAATGGAAGGAATGGGAGTCACGACTCGGTCGCCCACGAGGGAGATGCCTCAGATTTCAGCTGAAACAAAGTCCATCTTGTCTTGGCAAGTTGACCGATATTTCTCATCAACCTCATACTCCCATCATCCTTGTTGCTCATCTGTCATCTCTCACTTTCCTCAGCTCGCGACTGCCACAAAATCTCGACACCGCCCCAAAGCAACGAGGATCTTTCTGCAACGTGTGCCGTATTGGGATTGGAGAGGTGTGGCTGGCCACCCAGTGCGTAACACCCATTCCTTGTGTTGGCCAAGGCATTATTAGCAGCAAAAAAGCAAACCCGTCATCTGTTGGTGACACGGCACATCTCCTTGAGTCTCGTCTTAATGAGGAGCCGATGACGAACGCCTGCATGGTATTGCAAACTTGCTGGGGATTATCACAGTAGCATGACGGCGCCTCAGACGCTATTGCGCGCCTAGGAATACTGAGTTCAGCCCGACCGTATGGGAAGCTATCGATCTGAATACGCCGCCATCTGCGAGTATCCGATTCGGATATACTGAAGAAGTGATATTTTGATACAACAGATAAATCATCTATCAACTTTTGAAAAGTGAGAAAACAGTACGTGTCTAAGAGATCCGAATAGCGATCACCAAGGCATGTTCTTTCGCCACGATCAATATCAACAATGATGACCAGCAACAACCAACAGCGCTTCGAAGAGGAACTAAGATTCATTGCGGATCCTGTTAACAATGGGTCCTCTCTTCCACGGTCGCTTCGTCAAACGCTACGGTCGCGCCCTCGGGCTGCCAGACCGCGAGTTAATCCTGCATCATCATCCCTAATACAAGACACGCAGGAAATAGTCGTCACATATCTTCCCAGGAAATTACTTTGAGGCTCAGATTGTACCTGCGTAGCCTGCGTAGTCCGCTGGTAATGAGTCGACTGCATCCAAGCGGAGCGAGAGCTTCCACACAAGATACACGTCAAATATGACAGAATACCTTGCAGACTTTGTGGCTTTGTAAGTTTTTCTTCTTTTTTCTTCGGAAAATGTACTCAATAAATGTACACCGCTGCTTGTAATCAGACTGGGACGCATCTTCTGCACCCTTTTACCCTTTCATCTCGCCCGCAGCATGTAAGTTTCTGGATGGCCAACGGTGCAGAATGCCTAGCGCCTTATTCTTCCTGTACGAATAGCAGCGGAAGCTTTCTGTCATTGGCCCTGTTTCTCACAAGAGCTCTAGCTGGCCCCCGACCTCATGAGTTGATTTTCCCGCTATGGCCAGATACTTGGTCTTGCCTCCACCAAGTCGCTGAGCCTGCTGAGATTAGCGGCATCAACGGACATACACCCAGTTGCCATCTGAGTCAGAAGACTATCACTGACTTCCATGTGCAAGAAAATATGTATATGCTGGTAGCCGACACTCAATCTTGGTCAGACGGGGGTTGCCTTCATCATAGTTGTCTCCGACGAAACTATTGGCGTCACATTTTAAGCAACAACACCCCCCCCAGCTCGACCAGAAAACAGTTGACCCACGCCTATGGTCCCAGCAGAACGGTTGAGGCGTACGCTACTGGCTCTAACAGCTAACCAGCACTGTATTAAGTTATTGAGCAAACATTTTTTTCTCAGTAAGTTGGTCTTGAGTAGCCTGCAGCCGGCTACAGTCAAAGTGGCAGCAGATTGGCCTAGATCGGAAGCACCAACATAGTGGCAACCTCCTGGCCAATGTCATTCGCACATCGAGTGAGATCTTGCTGGGATCTGAATGACAAGGCTTGACCCGGACAGTGCAAATTCGGCTTAACGCGATCTCAGAGGCTGCGTAAAATGGGCCACTCCCTAGTCTAGCGGGCCAGATGGGCTAGGGTGCCTTGACCGTGGCCTAGCTTGTCCACAGTGCAGAGAATGTTCACCTTTGAAAGACCATAACAGACTGTTTGATTCTCGGAAGCGACAAGTTTTGCGATTGGATTATTCAAGATAGATTCTGACTAGTACGCCTCCCCTCGGACATCTCGCCTCAGCTATGGAGGAATTCTCCGCGCTCGAATTTGATCAGAGTGTGTGCCTCTTTTTGGGGATAGGTCACTCCGCTCAACTATCCGCCCCTTGCTTCTACGTGATGCGGACCTCCCTGGACAGGAAGAGCTATCTGGATACTGCTCCTTTTCCCCTCTTTACTCTTCTTCTGACGGAAGACTGCTATATGCTATTTCTGTGAGCCGAACTTGTAGTTGGGGAATGTATTGGTAACTATACACCCCAAGGAATTGTTCGCCAAGCGGATAAGCCCTATGAAACCATGGCTGGTTGGATGCATCATACATACGATACGCAGGCTTTGTTGCTCCACCAAGGATGGCAGTTGAAGCAATCTGCCGTATGTAAAAGGCATGGTAAAGCAGGACGATCATCCTTGTCGGTGGGCGAGTTCTGCACGTGCTGACAGGCTGCTCTGACGAAGCAATGCACTCACTCGCAGCAACGCATCCGAACGAAACTACATATCTTTATAACCCTGTAGTAGGTACGCATAGGATCCCGGTTGATGCTCTTGCTTCTTCGCTCCACCTTATCTCATCTTAGGCGGGGAGGGTCCCGGAAAGGGTGTCCCCCAGAAAAGAAAGGCGTTTTGTCTAACGCCAAGTCCGACTGTTGGTAGCGTCTATCGCCTCGGACAGGGGTGGCACACAGACCCCTTGATAAGTCAAGACAATCACTTAATAACGTCTCGTCCTTTGATGTTCGTTTATTACCGGCGCTCAGGTACCAGACAAAAGAGACGAGAGAGTTTGCATCAGCTGAAATCAAGCGTGCCTTGGCCCTACAGACAAAAAGACCTTCAACACATCGCGAAACGAATACAAGAGAGTTGACCCTCCTCCCATTGAGCTGCCTATATTTGAAAAGGTATCCGCATTTTCACTAGATATTCCCGGCTCTAACTCTCCCTTCTTTCTCACAGTCCCTTTACTCTCCCTTCGCCCCTTGCTTAGGTCTTGTAAACCAAGACGTATCTAGTTTCCACTTGCCTTCGCCCTCGGCCAGCCTCGAAGTTTTCAACTACCGCCAGACGCCTCCCTGATAATTCTTCAAGAGGCGACCCATTTCCACCTGAATCATAACAAATAACTCTGGATCAAAACAAAGAACCAGAACCATTTACATCGGCTTGTCTGCTTGCTGTGTGACAGTTGCCAGACGCCTGTCAAAATGAGTATTCATCCATTCCTCAAGATGGAGGGAGCCTCTAGGAGACATTCGGCAGAAGACCCGAACCAGACACACACCTATCAATGCTCGACTCAACCCCAAACCCCACCATGTTCAGCCTCAGGAAGCCCCAGAGTCAAGGTTGAGGGTAAGCTCCGGTTTAGAGACTCAGCTTTTCAGCATTGAATCCCGAGACTAACAACACTAAGAGTTTACAAGCCTCCCCAGATTACATGACGCCGTATCACCTCGAGGGAACAACGTTGTAAAGCTCCCTAGTTTAGGAGAATTTGACGAAGGAGTTGAGGCTCTCATTCGAACACATGGACCAGTGAGGACCTGGACTCCATTATCTCCGCTCCCTGGACTTTCTCGCAACCCGACGGTCCTTGAGCCTCTGAGATCCATTACACAGCCTCAGCCATCTTGGTCTTTCCAATCTGATGACCTTCCTAACGACTACCTGATCTCAAGAAGAGGAACCATCAGCGGCCATAATCAATACTCGCTTGCAGTTGATCATCCACAGCAATCTTTGCATGGAGACTATCGGAACCCAGACACCTACTACAGCTATGACGCTGGCAGCCCATCTGTTCAAGCACCATCGAACACGCATTGCTATCCAAGTCCACCACCAGACGGCGAGGGTCGGCATATTAACCAAAAGTACACAACAGAGGAAGGTGACTACATCATCTACGCCTGGCATGATAAAAAGATGAAGTGGCAACGCATCAAGCAAGAATTTGCAGCTCGGTTTGGCACTACCCCCGAGCGTACGATTCAAGGTCTCCAAGCGTGGTATTACCGCATGAACCAACGCATACCTGTTTGGGATCAGGAGGGCTGGCTCTGCTTTGATAACGAAGATGACCTTGAACCTCGGCATGTTAGCATCAAGGTTCGTGAACGGGATAGTCAGGATAAACCCATGGAGCCACTTGGCATAGCTCAGCGTTACCCTGAACGTGCTATTCATTATTCGTGGGTCGACGCTGAGACCAAGTTCAAGGCTCAAGACTGGGGTACGTGCTCATCACTCATTGAGCCATGGCAATGAAACTAACATTATTTATAGCTGCTAAAAGAGCTTTGCAATACCGCGACAGGCGAGAGAGACGTAGAAGAAAGGAACAGCGACGACTGAAGCTATGAAGAATGAAGCATACCGTCCCCTGTGACCAAGCTTGCGGTCCGAACCAACAATCGGCGGAGATACTGATGAAGGCAGAGTGACTTCGACCACCACTGCCACTGATGAAGCGAATTGTTTCCCTTTCCTATTTGGTTTAAACTTGAAGAGTTCTATATCACGCTTTGCAACGACCGAATTTCCGACGACACGACGATCATGTTCCTACCATACCCTGAAGCATGTAACTAAATCTCCTTTGTCATATATGTATATTTCATTTCGTGTTCTTTCTGGTTCAGCCCTCGAGTGTTTTGTAGGCCAATCTTGGGCATGATGTATCAGCAACATGCAAAATACCACCATGGAAGGATAACACTGGAGGTGGACAAAATGATATAGCTGGTTAACATGTTGAGTTGGTGTGTATCCCATATGTTTGTACTATTAGACGAATCACGATTGATCCCCCCAAAATAATGAGACCAATGGATATAGCAGGGGCGTTGCTGAGGTAGAATCGGCATGCAAAAGTCTTCAGTTGCTAATACCACGGCAAGTGTATTGTATGTTTCATGTCTTGTCAAAAAGCTTGTATCTGAAATCTATTGTGATTCACTTGGTATTTGACTATAATAAGCTTAAGCTCAGATGGAGATGTCATGCTATGCAAGCTTATATTCTTAAAGCCACTTCCTCCGCCCCTTTCCCCGACAAGCGGTTGCCAAGAATCCAAGTCAGTTCATTCGGCATTTCGCGTCTGCTTTGATAAAGCGAAGACAAACATGTAGATCCCGGGGGGTAAAACCGTTCAGGCCGCTAGTGCAGGGCTGAAAGGCTCTGATACCATCTCGGACATGGCACGTGTCTCGAGGACGGTGCGGCTAGGCGGCGTGCAGATGCAAGATTCCTTCTCTGAGCAAAGTTAGAGGCCAGATCCCAGTCACCAACATGCCTCTGCACGCTTCGAGAGGTATATGACAGAGTCCTGGCGCACAAACCAGTCATTGCCCCGATATTGGTGCATTTTAGAAATCAAACACCCTCCTCCCCCTTGGCGCAGGCAAACAATGGACAACTTCCACCGTGTGACGGATTCTCCGAGCCTATTCAGTCGACAAAAGACGACTGGCCATGCCGGATCGGGATCTTTGCATTCATTGTTGGTGGCTTACTTCAAATACATGTTCGGCTAGTGTGACGAATGATGAAGGTATCACGCCTCAGGGGTACACCTTTGTGGCTTGCACAATCAAGTGTCCGCAGAACAAGAATGCGAGGTAGAG